>JAVHNF010031985.1:0-12735 GCA_034783455.1 Micropsitta finschii | reverse complement strand
ATCGGAAGAGTGATGTGAATACAATGCGATTCCAGGAATCCCTCACTTCCTGGAACAGATTAAAAGGGGCACACAAAAGATTAGCGAGGAGGCTTTTTCTCTTTTCTCCCCGCCGAGCCTCTCCACTCGGGCAGACAGGGCCAACGCAGGGCGCTGCGCTCCCGCTCCTCTCCCAGCACCCTTATTTATTGCTATTTATTGCTATTTCAGAGCGCTCTGGATGGTTTTTTCTACCAGACTGCTCTGAAGGAAGATCAGTTCCGCTTTAAACATATGTAATTTCCCTTTTCTGTGGTTATTTTTTAAACTTGTTTGGTTGCCCTTCTGTGGAAAGCAGAACAAGAACACTTCATTTTCTGAAGCACAGAGGGAGAGGGCACACATCTTCCTGGCTGAAGTTGCCGAACGCTTTGTGAAGCCTCTCTCGGACAGCCCGATTCGCCTTCGGCTTGGCTTTTTCTGTGTCTGAAGCACACCCTTCAGTGGAAGGGGTTTGCTGGGGCTCTCCAGCCTTCTCTGACTGTGAGCCCCTAACCAGAGGCTGGGAGTAGCTTGCTCCGGCAACGAAGCAAAGAAAAAGGAGACGAGAAGAGAAAAAGAGAAGAGGAGAAAGCATTTCCCACCTTCTTGAAGACTTAATGCTTTTCCCTTGGTCCAGGAGTGACATGATCCTCTGTGTTCAGGGGTAAGAGACTCTGCAACCTTCTTTTAAATGCGGTGGTTTGATAATTGTAATTAGTGAGATTCCCAGAGATAGTTTTTTGGCTCATGTGAGTTGCCATGTGTGATTGTAATGGAACAGCAATGGCTTACACTAGCCCAGTGCTGAGTTCTGTGTGTCCTATGTATCAGCTCTTTAGATTCCACGGCTGAAATCATGGGACCGTGAAGTATTCCTGCTTTCTGCTGACAAGCTACATGGTATTCAAAGTCTTGGGGGAGTAAAAACCAGTAAAACCTCGGAGTGTGTTGTTCAGTGGCATGTGTAACACCGGTGGGGACACCAACCCTGGACTGTAGGGCTTCTCTCATTTCCCGGCAGCAACTGCTTACAGGGAAAATCTTCCCCACAGTTCAAGTGGTTTTGCTTATTTCTAAGTAAATATTTATGTTAAACTCATTAATTTCATTTTCTAATTGCTTTTCTGGGTAAAGATTAAATGTATGTGCATATATACAGACTTACCCACGTACTGTAGAATGAAAGCTGAAGGGGCACATGTATGGTTACACCACTTTTGGTCAGCAGAACAGGTAACGACCATGTCCCTTCTCCTGTATCAGTGTCTGGTACTGGTGTGCTGGCACTCCAGTGTCTCTGTGACCAGCTGAAGTCATCAACAAGCATTAATACCTGGTCTGCAGGAATCATTCGGCATTTTTACACACACTGCGTTATTTGGAAGGTGTCAGCATTTGTTTCAGCCCAAGCTGTAGCGTCAGCATTGCCTATATGGGTTTTCCGCAGAGGCAATGCATTTGCCTTGTCTGCTTTAAATGACTAAAGCATGGGGATTTTTCACCATTTCCCCCCAAATCTGTTCCACAGACACGCAGAGCTCATGCTTACCAGCACTTTCCTACTACTCAAGTGGGATCGTTTTCACTCGCGTTTGCAGTCTGCTACTGCAGTTCCTATAGCCCTGTAGGCAAAGGGAATTCACATTTCAACTTGGGCTTTGTGAAACACTTATGTGAAGCTTTTCTCCAGAGTTAACATTCCAGAGCTACTGCTTCCCTTCACTCACTAAGCACTTGTTATGTAGCCCGACATGCAGATGGTTGCCTCTTAATATCTATTTTAATGACAACTTATTACTCAGTTTTTACTATCCTATAGGGTTTCATATAGCTTGGGTTCCATCCTCTCTCTCCTATTCCTACCGAGCTCCCTTGGGAGTCTTGGGATGTGGCTGATGGAAGGGAGAGCAGCTCGATACACTTTTTCTTGTACTTTTTGTACTATATTACAAAGTTTAGCTTATCAGCAAAGGAACTGCAAAGCTAACACTAAATGCTATCAGACACATCTGATACTCTTATTAAACTTTCTTGGCTTTCCATGGCCTATAGAAACACTAATTGTTCTATATTGAACTAAGCAGTTCATTTGCTGTTTCTCTCCAGACTCCACACAGGCTACCAGGTAGACATGCTGTATTTTGTACATTTGTTTTCTTCTGCATCACAGTTGTTGCACTAACACTTTGCTCAGTCCTGATCCTTCACATCTCCCCTCTACTTTCATACAGGCACTCCTTATTTTCAAGTACTTACTGTGCCTCATTAAAAGGCTGACTTTTCATGCCAGTACCTTTTTTAACATGTCCATATCCCAGAAAACTCTTCTTAACTCTCTTGCAAATGTAACTGTGTTAAAACTTGCAGCCTGCTGTTACTCACTGATCCCTCTACTCTTCCTTTCGTGTGCTCGGAGCTGCTCTGGTCACAGCAGCAGCTCCTCTGACTTCAACCCACACACAGAGTTGTTTAAGATGCTGTTGCCTCCCAGTCTTTGAGAATTTCCAGTTCCCCTTCCCTGTTCCACTACATGGACTCTTTCAGCTTCAGGTGGCAGAATGAGGGAGCACAGTGGGAAACCCCATCTCAAGCACACAGGCTCTGCTTCGGAGATCCACAGTGGCTCTATTAAACAAACCTACCGACAAGTTCACACAGTTGATGTCTTTCGGAGGACTCAACTGTGAGCTGGTTCAGCCCTTGAAATGAACAACTTTCTGCAGTGAATCAGGAGTACGTTTCCCTGCGTAACTTTGCTCTCTCTTTCTTCCTTCCCAGGCTCTTAGCCAATTCCTAATTCCCTCTCAAAAGCAGGTGTATATAAAACATAGTTCCATGCTAGGAAAACAAGAAAAGTTTTCTTCCTGTTCAAAACCAAAGAGTAGCCAGAAAAATATTCCAGAGGAAAATAAGTACAGAGAGATTTGGAATTTGGACTGCAATGTCCAAGCTTTGGGAAGCAAATGGGCAGTTAGCAGTGCAGACTGATTTTACTTAACATTGACCACTGTCCTTTTCAGCTCAGTGAACAGCTGGCATAAGAACACACCTGAGGGAGAATGCTCTGCTAGCAGACGCTCTTTGCACAGCACAAACTGTTCTATCAGGTTCAGTACAGGGAAGGATCTGGTTTATAGACCTCTTTGCTCAAAATGGGAATCTCAGGAATCTCCTCCCACTGGGAAGGCAAGCAGCCAGACACTTGCGAAGACCATGACATTAAGATGGAGATAACCAAGTATCCTTGAAAATGCAGCCCTCAGCACCTACTCATATAGCTCAGGTGGGACTTAGAAGAGAACTCTGAGGTTTCCCAACACCAATATCCAGGTAGAAGAGTCTATTCAGATCTACAGTTCTGTGAAAGCCACTGAAAACACAGTCCATGCGATCAAGTGTGCCTGGGGAAGGGCCAGCAATCACTTTTATTAGCTTTGGCTTCCTACCCATTAATGGAAACTAAGTAATGAACATCAAATATCATGAACATCATGTAGATATCCTGCTTTTGAAATGTGATTTGCCATATGGAAAAAAGAATGTTCTTTTCTAAACACTAGTGAGATTTTGCTATGTACTGCAATACCTACCCATATGTAGGATGGTGGAGTGTGCACATCAGTTGACAATACATTTATGTACGTACCTCAAGTGTCACTCTTCACATAAAGCACAGAGAAGGAGAAAGATGAGAAGGGAAGTGCTTATGACTTCAGTCTCCTTCCACTTCTCACTGATATGGGAGGATGAAGCTGCTGCCTTTGCAGTCACCATCAGCTCCAGTGGTGCTGTGATGGTCTCATGTTGTGGACTTGGAATCTCTCTGGAAACTCACCTATCTTATGTTAAGTGTCTGAAAGAATGTCTCAAGCAAGTGAGTGCATGTGGGTAACACAACACAGGGCATGCAGCAGTACAGCGCACACAGAGGCAAAGAGCTTAGGAGAAAAGACAAATTAATAGTTTTGTTCAGGAGCTTGCCTGGCGATGAAGACTTCCCTGGCCCCCAGCATCTGCCCTCCCCCTGGAGCTCTGCTTTCTTTTAGGAATCCTTCTGCTGCAGAGAAGGAGCACCTACGGCCCAAATAGCTCCAGCTTTTGTGAAACTGCACTTAGATGCTGGATGGCTACACCGACACTTTCTTTAGGCTACAGAGGGATTAATGTTCATAGCAGCCCAGTCATGGCAGAACCTCCTCCTGCTGTAATCCTGCAGGGATTACAGTTGCACTGAGATCTCTGCCATGCAGTTGAACACTAGCGATTGTGTGGTGAACAGGCTTAGCTAAAACAAGAATTCCCATTATTCTACTACAAGGTCAGCTCACCCTGATTTCTAACAGACACATTTAGGATCAGGTCACCCTTGAGCAGGAATTGGGTAGGACAAACCTGAAGCTATTCCCAGTTCTCCTTCTAATTATATTACAGTAGATGACTAACAAACCCAGTGTCACAAAAAGAAATGTTCCAGCATTGTCGTGGTGCAACGGAAGCCGTAATGATGCTGTGAACTTTACTGCCTCTGAAACTACACACTAAAAGGCAACATTTAATAATATCAGGTTTAAAATCAACCTAACTTGCAAGATAGATCACCTTTTACACGGCGGAAGAGGCCAACTCTTTCTCCCTGTTTCTAAAGGCTCATCTTTACTGTGTAATTTTCTCCCCCTTTCCTCTGTGTTTGAAACATTCTCATATTGAGGACCTGCTTAACGTAACACGTATGCAGCATGCACTGAACAGACTCTGCAACCTATTTCAAGGCAAGGAAACACAGCAGAGTATGCTCTTCCTTTCAGACCTCATCCTTTGCTGGCGGAGGAAAAGATCAGGAGACTGTCACTCAGGGGCCTTGCGGTGGAACTTTCGGAGCCCATCATGCAGCCTCTCCCAGTCATGGCCTTCCAGGAGGAGTCTGCACCTACCTTTGCAGCACCAGTTCCAGACAGCAACCCACCTCAGATCCGAGACCCTGAAGAAGACCTTCTCTGTATTGCAAAAACCTTCTCCTATCTTCGAGAATCTGGTAAGGTTCAGCTCACAAAGTCATGGCTGTGGAGAGCCAACTCTGCAGTCTGAGCTCCAGCAACAATCTCCTGATCCCACTTCAGATAGGAACCTGGCTCTGTTACAGCCATAGCTGGCTTGTGGATACAGCAAATGTATTTTCAGTCTCTACAAATTTGTATCCTGAAGTAATTTGTTACTAGCATAAGCAAAAGCTTTGTCCTTTATAACTGAGTCAAGACGGAGAACTGCAAAACAAGCCTCTCTTTCTCTGCAAACTGCAGTAGCTGCAAGAGTAGTCATCCTCATCCCCAGCTCCAGCATGGCAATGACAAGCATAGGTAAGAAACCCTTAGCATGAAGGGTTCCAAGAACCCTAAGAACTAAGAGATGGTCTATTTCTGAAGGTCTTACTGAAACTGGGCTTGATTGCTTACCAGGTTCTGAGCTCAGTAGGCTTCAAGGCTTCCCTAAATATAGTGCCAGTCCTTTAATACATTCTTTGCCTAATGAGTTCTTTCTTGGATGCTTTTCCAGGTTGGTACTGGGGATCTATCACTGCCAGTGAGGCTAAGCAGCATCTCCAAAAGATGCCTGAGGGCACCTTCCTGGTACGGGACAGCACTCACCCCAGCTACCTGTTCACACTCTCTGTCAAGACAAACCGAGGTCCCACCAACGTGCGCATTGAATACACTGACAGCAAGTTCCGGCTAGACTCCAACTACTTGTCCAAACCTCGCATCCTGGCCTTCCCAGATGTGGTCAGTCTTATCCAGCACTATGTCATGTCCTGCACAACAGAAAGCAAGAACGAGGCTCCTTACCCGCCTCCGTCTCCTCTACCTCCCCTGCAGAAAGAGATGGCAGCAGCTGCAGTACACTTGAAACTCATCCGGCCGCTTGGCCGCAAAGACAACATCCCCAGTCTCCAGCACCTCTGCCGGCTGCAGATTAACAAGGCTACAGCCAACGTGGACCAGCTCCCTCTGCCCAGGCGGATGGGGGACTATTTGAAGCAATACCCTTTCCAACTCTGAAGCATGGCCATTACATCTCAGGCATGACAGACAGGGACAGAAATAAGAGAACTTTATGTCTTTGCCCCACTGAAGCACGACATCAGGTGGGCACAGTAAAGACCTGATTATCAGCAGAGACTGCATCAATCTTTCCTCTCCCTTTCTTTCTAAATCCATTCCAGTGCCAGGGAGGAGTTGATTGTTTCAGTGAACAATGGGACACAATCCAAGCTCTGAACCTCAGGCTGCGCCGACAGTGGCTGTGAGAAAGTGCTGTAGGCATGGTCACACTACTTGAATTTCAGAGCTGCTGTGACACCGGCAATGTTAACATTGTTATTTTCACTATTTATTTCCATGGCAGTTTCTCTCCTCATAGTATTTTAAAAGCACCTTTTACTTTATTATTTTTTGTTTCTTTTTCTTTTGTGGAATTACAGATAGAAGAAAGTCTCCCAGCCAAATGACAGCCAGAAATCTGCGGGAATTTGGATTTGCATTCAAATAGTACCTGTTTGAACCTGTCTCTGTAACAGGTCACAGGAGTCCATTCAAGTTCCCCCAGACTTCTGGGGTATGTGGGACTCAGACCCACCTCTGCAGAGGTAGAGTACTTTTTTTTCCCTTCCTTAGCTCCAGGGGACTGACTATCACAACCTCAAGGCACACTGGTAGCTCCCAGAGATGCATTCTGCATCACAGGTTGTGGACAAGAAGCTTAGCCAAGGAAGCCCTTCTTCCTTAACAGCTCTAAGCAGAGATTCTCAATATTGAGCTTGAGCCAGGGAGCACTCATCCCATTTTCTTTTCTTCTATCTTCTCTGTGTCCATGACAAAACATTTAGAAACAAGTAATCAGAAGCCCAACTTTCTTATTTGCAGGCTGGTTTCAGAGCACTCTGCTTTTGGCTTGTGTCTTGAAAGTGCTGTTTCCTGGCATTACCCTTGCCTTGCAAGCAAGTGTGGGGGTTCAGAGACAGCTCTGCTGAGCTGCACCAGTGACACACACAGCTTCAGGATATTTATTTATTTATTTGGGGGGGTTCCAAGTTAGAAGCACCTCAGCAGAAAGAGCTGTCCTTCCCCTCTGCTAACACAACGCCAGACTGCAGCTGCTCTGCCTTTGCCAGCATTATTCAGGAAGCACGCAGCTTCAGTCAGAGCAAGGCTCTAGCACACACTGGAAATCACAATTCAGCGTTTCTGTTTGCCTAGGTCCAGACCTCTCCTCTCCCTTTCTCTGACCTGCATGCTGGACATCCTTCACTGGATTTTTTGCTTTGGGTTAACTTCTCACACCCCTGCAAATGAAGCACAATGGCTTTCCCTTGCTCTTTGGTGGGTAGGAGGGATAAACAGCAGATGGGGTCTGTCCCAAACTAAGCATAGACAGAAGTTGCCCCCTCCTATTAATTTGCTTGATCCCATCGCCTTCCCAGCCTGCAGAAGCCAGTCCACACCATCAAGTGAGAGCACAGAAGGGAACAGAAAAGGCCTGCAGCAATTATTTTTCAGCTTCTTTTGCCTCTAAGACCCTGTAACTTGACCATGCTTGAACCAATGGGACTGTCTCTCTGAGGCTCTGTAAATTAGAATAGACAAACCCCAGCTACACCTGAGGGCTGGAAGAGGAGGTGGAAAAGGATGGGATGGTGACCCAGGAGACAAGCTCAAAATATGGGTAGAGTTTTTCCATCCTATCTTAAAGCTGCCCAAAGGGACAAGATGGCCTGGTGTGCTCAGTCACTGTCCTCTTTTTTTCACCACTTTTATACAAGTTTGTGCTCTTGCAAGCTTTGGTTTTGATACTTTGATGATTGACAGCGTGCATGTGTGATGTCAGATTTGCTTTTTATTACATCCTTCCCCCTTGCCCCATATGGCAGTAACTGTGGGAAGGTACCAAATGAGAATGGAAACGTAGGAGACAACAAAAAAGTGTTTTGGTTTGGTTTTTTAATGATATAAACCATAAACCACTGAAAAGGCTTCCTTTTAGCCTAACACCTCTGTCTGCCTGAGGACACTGGGAACAAGGGAACCACAGCTCTTGCAGGAGCAGCAGTGATCTCAGGAAGCCCACATGGCTCAGCCACAGGCTTGGTATCTACAGCATGTGAAAAATCAGTTTGAGAAAGGGCAAGTTGTTCAGCTCTGAGACTTGCCTCCTATTCAGTCTGTTCTCTGCTGGGGTAAGGAGGAAATCAAGCTTGCAGGTTTGACCACACTGCCCCAGGAGAGCCCAGCTAAAATGGGAGAAGCATGTGAGGAGAATGAATGCCTGTTCCACCCCCAGCAGGACTATGCAGAGGCTGAGCTGAAGGCTGTAAGCTCACATGGGCAGGGACCATCTCTGTTGTATGTTTGTTCTGCATCTAGCACAATAGGGTTCTCTAGGTGCTACTGCAATACAAGAATAAACAATACAGTTACTCCAAAACCTCAGTTTCTTCTATCTTGAGACAGTTTGTTAAAAATCATTTGACTTGGATTTTCAATAAACATTTTAAAGATATTTTGAAGCCACTCAATGTAAAGGTCTTTGGTAACATCCAAATGGATGAATTCATTTACTTCTCATAGGAATCCTCCCCAAGAAGACTGGGCAAATTCTTGACTGTTTTTTCTCAACAAGACACAAAAACCTTTAACAAAAAGAAAAACCCTTCAGATACTGGGAGAGTTAACGCCAGACTCATCATCAGTGTGGGCCTGGTTTCTACCACACACAGATGAGCAGTGGCAGACCACAAGTCCCAAGTTAGTATGGGTTGATGGAACATTCTTTAATGATGCATAAAAACACAGCAATGGTTTTGGCCTTGCTTCTGTGTGCCATAGAAAACCATTACAATCTCTAGGGGAAAGGAGACAGAACATGACTGGAAGTTTGGCAACTTGTTTAGAGCAGGCTTCAAGTTGGCCCTAAAACTCTGCTCATGGCTGAAAATCAAGTCCATAAGGGGCAGACCATGCCATGGGTGGGAGATACCTCATCAGCTTTTCCTCATGTGCTGCTGCTGGGCCCCAGTCTCCTCGTATCTGCAGTCTGGCCCAGCACCCCTTCCCCTCCTCATCACCTCATGCACCAGACACACAGCTGGGGAAACCACTGGGAGCTCGATCTGCCCTATGGTGCCAGAGGCCACCTCATCCCTCTCGCCTCTGTAAAACAGGGAATATCCTGAGGCAACCCTGCTGCTGGCACATGACTCCACTGGGCCCCCTTTGCACTTACTTCCCAGGAGAGATGCTCCCTCCACAGTGCCCCCATCCTGCTCAAAGCAAGTCATGGTGTGCTCTAAACCACTGGAAACACCAAAATAAGCTCACAAAGCCAAAGAATTTCCACTAGTTCCTCTCTGTCATTCTCCCTTTCGGAATCCCCTGGCTTCAAAGTTCAAAATCCTATTTTAAAGTGTTCCTAAAGCATGTGCTGTCTTTCCTATGCCAGTCGTGGGGCAGGCATTCAGTAGCAAACATTGTTTCCACAACCTCATCAGCATGAGCTTATGGGTAATTTCCACTGCACACCAACCAGGAAATGTTGGCAGTGGAATAATCTGCTCAAGTTTAAGTTATTAAACAAAAACAATCACATCCCTCTTGGGTTTAGGGGAAATGCGGAAAGCAAGCTAGACAGGGTAGAAACGAAACACAATAAAGTCAGTGCAAAAATGAAGACAAAAGGAAGAAAAAGCTGCATCCATCTTTGAAAGGGAACTTTGTAAACCTGGGAAAATACTGCAAAGAAAGATGCAGCATTTCTGACGCATTATTAAGTGATTTCTTAATTTCTTAATTTCTTAGTTGGGCTAAGCTCTCCCCCCAGCTACATACATGAAACCCTGCTGCTCCTTTCTAAAGGCTGAAGGCAGAATCGATTGGCATGAGCCAAGTCAACACGTAACTGCAGTCACACACAGTTTTACTGCATCGCTGTTATCTTAACGACTCCCACTCCTGCATCTTCAGCACATTTTGTTAAAGCGAACAGGCTCATGTTCTGAAAGCTCCCACGCTAAACCTCCGTCCAGACTGAGCTGAGTTTTACAGTAGAGCTCCATATCTCTGGAAGCAGGAGCATGCATGGAAATGCAGACTGACCTTTATCTTCACTGCAGGAGAGCTGCCACACCTCTCCCAGTGACACCTGCATAGTTTGCTGAGCTCATACATATGATTTGGTTGGATTCTCTCCTGCTTTGCAGTTTCTGACTACAGATAGAAATTTGGATGTGGAGCCCTCACTGACAGTGGATGAAAAGCATACTGATAGGATTGGGAATAGAAGTCCCAGTCCATGACTGAAACCATGCTGCCATGGCTCACTGCCACAGCACAAATACCCTGCAGCTTGTCAGGCACATATGGTAGCATTTTCTGTCTTAAATACTCAGCTTTCTGAAATGGCAACACAGGCATGGGAAAAATAACCCGTTTATGTGCACATGTTCCTGTCCTCTCCAACTTCCTGAAATCTTACTCCTTTCCCCACATCCTCTTAAGTTAATTACTTCCCTTAGCCCACGCCAGATGAACCGGCAAGAAACGGAGTGAATCAGCAGAGTGTATTTAATTCTCTTACGACAGACATGGTCAGGTGTTGCCAGCTATCTACCTACTCCGTGGCATTTCTAGTCCAAATTCCATTGTCAGTTTAGCATGCTACCTAAGGAATTAAGAAAATGAAAATCAGAATTAACTGGACACTGTCTGCATGGTGGTTCTGCTCTGCTGGATCTCATGTTCAGATCTGTCAGAAGCCAGTTATCACAGTCCCTTCCTGCCTCTCCCTGCTGACTGCTGAAGCACTTGCAATCCTCATGGAAATGCACTGTCCTCTTCCCCACCCATGAACTCAGCAGCAGTCCCAAGGTCTGGAGCATGTGGTGAAGCAATATCCAGTAAGGAGATGCCAGAGCAACTCGGGATGACAAGTAACATCTTCCAACTCAGTTGCTACAGCACTGTCACAACATTTATATCTCATTCAGTGAACCCCAGCTATCATTCACAGGAGAAAATGAAAGATAAACCCACTAGACTAGGCAGCTCTACATGAAAAAAAACAGCCCAAGGTAAAAATAAGATATTATTTAAAGAGATCTGTCTTGTCCTTTAGCAGAAACATTCATCCTTTTGCCTTTTTCTGTTCACAGCAACATAACTATTGAATTTGAAAGAGGGAGCACAAGGGAAGCCAGTCCTGCCAGTATTGCCTAATGGCACAATAGCAAAGAGAGGGCTTTGCAGTTGCTAAGCACGTTGATAACACGTTCAGACTCCGACTCATTTCTTTTGAGACATGTCTATTTTCTGCTCACACCCAGTGCTGCCTATTTATGTGTTTTATAATCACGGGTGCCAGCGTGCCAGGGAATGTGCACACAGGGAGGCACAGCTTTATCTGCAGGCTAACGCTGCCTCGTGTGAACCCCATTTCCATGTTCCACTTCTGCTTCCTGAGAAACACGAGCAGCCCGTGGCTTCTGCTACACCCTGCACAAACAAGTAATGCAAGTGGCCCCCGGGAGCAGGCATAATGCTGCAACATCAATCAGACAGCAATCACCACCTCTGCTATACATCAAAAACCAGGTTTCAAGAACAGTGACAAAGTGGGCCTAGGAATAAAATGAGAGTCTGCCTGTATTCACGTCACATAGACTGATGAGTGCACACAAACATTCAAATTTTAGCAAGAACTAAGTTGTTTTGGTTTTGTTTTTTCACCTTAAGAAAAGATTACTTTGTTCCGAGGAGAAAGCTACTGGTAGGCAGGAGGTAGGCCAGATGGGAGAGAGATTATTTTAACAGCTTCACTGTTAGCCTGGGCATTAATCTGCAAAAGGAAACTATGAAAAGTAAGTAAAATATAATTGGGATTTTACATAATAACAATCTTAACATAATAATGTAGAGGGCTTTTCAGATTGGGAAAGGGGAGGGAATGCAATAAATCTTCAAAATTTAGCTAATATTCACTAAAGATGAGACTTGATAAAAAAGGAAATTTTACTGCAAATCATTTGTGGCTTAGTCCTTGCAATTTCCTGTGAGTGGTTGTGGTCCCAGCTGGAGGCAGGTTGTTGGGCTTGATGGCCACAGGTCAGCTTCACACAGAGCTGGTCTTGCATTCTGGCAAAATCATCATTTGAATGATTTAAATACAGGAAAGACCAATCCCAGAGAAAGCAGCCGGCCCCAGCAAAGGAAAGCATCCATTCAGATCTGCTCCCATCACATGCACCAACCTAGATTTGCAGAAAGGGGTTTCCCTTTGTGAACAGGAACTACTCTCACCCTTTTGCTCCTCTTTCCCAGCCCTTACTGGCAAGGGTTTTCTCCTGAATGCCATTAAATACAGATTTGAGTTGCAAATATGAATACAATGTCAGGCTTTGCATGACTAGCTATTTTAAGAGCACTATCAAGGCAGGAAAGGCATTTGCTCTAAAGTACCCCTGTATAACTGCAGTGACAATGAAGACTTGAAATAATAGTGGCTCCTGCACATTAGATTGTTCAAACATATAATCAGAGAGTTGGTATTTCTCAAACCCCTGCACTATAAATCTGCCAGAGGGAAGGACAATGGAAGAGTTGGTCAACCAAAACTCAGTGGCAGGGCTCAGCCCGGACTCGAGCTTCTTGGCCTCCAGCCTGGCAGAAGTTG
>JAVHNF010031973.1:17544-34641 GCA_034783455.1 Micropsitta finschii | reverse complement strand
TACGTTTGTATCTAGGTCAAAATCAGGAAATGTAAGAATTAGCTAAATATAGGGCAGACCAAAGTAGCAATAAAGCATGTGAAGAGGACAGACTTTCAGACAAAGCAAGATAGTGCAGAATGACTGACACTTGTAATCACATGCTGCTGTTTTCACGTGAGCCCACATGCTGTGGATTTAGGTATGTACCCATAGATGTAGCCCATTCATGAAATGTGAAGTTTTTCTTCACATAGTGCTGCACAAATGCTCATACATAAAACCCCAACCCCACTGTATTGATCGGTTCCTTGATCTCACCCTTTCAGCAGCCTCATAAGTGTTTTCTCTGGTATGAGGCAGGGGATACCCCAAGGTAAGGAATAAGGAGCTAATCAGGGTGTAACATGACAACTCCAAGTGACATTTGCTCTCACTTATGCATAAGTTTAAATTGAAGTGATCAGGGATTGACTGTGTAACAGTAATACAGTTTAGTCATATAAAATTTTATTCAGTCAAAGCCCAGTCAAAGTACTTAACTGGGTAAGGTGCAAGAAATCTTCAGTGCCAAGTACAATATCCCTGTAGACAGAAAGTCAGACTTCAAATTGAAGTAATTGGCTGCAGCCTACAGCATGAGTCAGTGACAGAGGATAAGCATCACTATCAGCCTAAACAGTGTTTCCTATCCAAGACTGCAGAGATCTCTAGGGCTAGGTCATTCAGCTTGCCACGTCTTTTCCAGTGGTGTTTGCACAGGTATGGCTTGCTTATATGATCCAGTTACAACGGTGTAATGAGCTACTCTGTGTCCACAAGAACTCTGTGGGCCACCAGCATGAGTGCAGGCAATGCTGAGGTTAGTTAACCTGATAACTTTAGTTAACCTGATAACCTTAGTTAACCTGATAACCATCTCAGATTTGTTAACCCTTGTTACTTATTTGAGCCCTTAACCTGAGTATGAATCTGAATTTGCTGAGTGAACAGTATGAAAATCCGTGATATGAGAGCAGAAGATAAAAGACAATTTCCCATCTGAGAGAATTCCTAGGGAAAAAGATCCTGCAGTGACACCTTTACTCTACATGGTTTCTCATACATTAGAGCATCTTCTAATGACCATAAGTGTAAAATCTAAATTACAGCAGGCTTAGTAGAAGGAACCCCCATTATAAGCAAAATTAAGTTTGCAAAATTCAAATTAAAATTAAAAAAAATCACTTTTGCTTTTGACTATTAAAAATATTCTTCAATATTTGCAGAACTGAAACATTCCTGTCTGACACCTCTCCGCCGCTCCTGTCTCTTTGGGTTCCATGGATGCTGGCCTCTTCCTGCGTTCAGAGGAAGGTACGTGTCCTATTTGGAGGATGATAATGTGAAGCATACCTCCACTATGGTAATAAAAAGGACCATTAAGACCCTCTACAAAGCTGATTTCTGTTTTAGCACCTCTGATGTAGGCACTTCGTTGGGTCTGCCAGTCAAGGTATCTTAGTTTTGTAAGCATTATAGTTTAAGAAGAAAGGGTGAAGTGAACCTGGTGAAATGTGTTGGAGAGAGCCTGGTGTCAACACTGTCTGCTGCTGCAGGCAAGCTGGTCTCACTGTGGGAAGTCAGGGAATATTTCCAACTCGATTGCCTTAAATCCTGACGGCGTTTCTTCAGCAGATGAAAGCAAACGTTTTGACCCTTTGTTTTGTAAGCCTGACAGTATCAACTCCCTCCTTTATGACAGCAAGACAAAAGGCTCTGGGTTTAAAAAGAGAAGCAAAAATGCACTATCACCACTGACAGAGAAATAAAAAAGGAGTGAAGGATTCAGGTTTTGGTGGCTGGTTACTTCTATATAAAAGATTTTGTTCTTTTTCCTTACGAGTTGTTCCACAAAAGCATCAAGATGGGTGTGAATTCTTGTTGGTGCTGCTGCTTTATTTTGCTTGGACCACACTGTAGTGATGACTGGGAGTTAAAGGCCTGCCCCATGGAAGTCAGTTGGCTTTAGCTTGGATGGTGTGAGAATTTTCTCAGGGAGTTTTAAAGTTTCCTACTTGTGCTGGGTATTGACTTTCAGGAGGCGTTTGAGCAATGTGGGAACCTGCTAGGAAACTGAGATTCCCAACACTGGTGGGGTTAATCCCACTGTTAGCAAAGTCTACACTAGGTGTACAATACATGTCCAGTTGCTCTTTAGTTCTGTGATACTGGAGTGGTATGGTGGGGTATTGATGTACATTACACCCTGCTGAAAAACTAAAACTATGTCTCGTGCAAGTCATAAAGCATCTCGAAGCCTGATGACCCATCTCATATCCACATATGGGAAGGTAGAAAATAAGGTCTGTTGGCTGAAATTCCTATGGCAGCAGCTCACTCAGCTATACGGAGCTCAGCTGCAGTCCTGCATGGTGGAGCATATCCACCTTGGGAAGGGAGCTCTTACAAAAGCTGTCCTTGTTCTTCACCCTACCCTGTAAGCCATGCTGTGGGGAATGCCTCTCCTGCCTTGGAGAGGCAAGACGCCAGCCAAAATCAGGCAAGATACCAAGCTGATAAGATGAATTCTCAAGATCTACTAACTTCACAATAAACAAACCGAAATACCTCAGGGCAAAGATCTGCAGAGTATAATGCCATTGCCTGTTTCACTGCATCAGTGACTAAGGCAGCATGAATATTAATTTGCAATACACATCTATCATCCTAAAATTTTAAGTGCACGTATGTATGTGTGGAAAGATTTATAATGAGTTAAGTGGTGATGGACAAGACAGCAATGTTTGACCTTATTTTTTAATAATTTTTATTTACTTTGGAAGGTTGCTATTACAGAGAGCTCCTAGATCTGCTTTTAAGAACTGTTCTGATTCATCCATAAGGATATTAACCAGGGCACCGTGGTAGGCGGATTTTTCTTCTTTGTTTCTTAACCTGCTAAAGATAACTGTCTTACGAGCATGTGTAACTCAAGTGCAGGGTGCAGTAAGCAAACATTGTCAGTAGTGTCATTTTTCAAAGCCTCTCATAAAGAAAACCTTCAAAACACCAGAAGACCTTTGTTTCATAATTATTACTTTCTACCCTTGGCAGTCAGAACGGTTAGTTTTCTCAGGCATAATATAAGTAGTTTTATTTCATGCTGGCATCCTGAAAGCTTTTCTGCCGTTAAAAGCCTAATTTACTTCTGACTCATTATTCCATAAAACTGAGGTGAGCTATGTTAATTCAGATAAAAGCTAGTGATTGCAATGAATTTTAAAGGCTTTACCTCACTAGGACAGCCCTTGGTGACATTAGGATTGAAAAATGTTGATGGCGAGGAGATGGGGAGTCCTTGGGTCTGTCTTGGATAAAGATGGTACTTCCAGCTAGTGCTCACCAGCAGCAGGACTGATCATAGGCTGATTTGGAAGAAGGTTGAAGACTTGATGTTGATCTCCTTCCCCAGAAATGGAGGCTGCTGCTGAAGCTCTTACTCTGTCCAGCTCTTCCATAGCCCATGTGTGAACAAAGGATGAGATCACAGCTCCTGTGACAGCCGTAATGCAGCATCATTCCTTCAACATCTATTGATAACTCTATCAGAGACTTACGCATGTCCAATGTACCTCTGCAAATCAATACAAAATTAATTAGGAGATTATACAGATACAATGCTCGAACAAATTTTACACTGAACAACAGCAGAAAGCTTGACAGAGCACTTACTTTTATGGATGAGAGGTACTTCTGTCTGCTAACAGAGGTTACTGGTGTGCAGTGGGTCTGGACCTCAGGGCACAATCAAGTAGCGCATAGTACCAGAGCTCAGAAATACGCTTCAGGCTTAGAGTACTGAGCACTAGCATTCACTCTCCAAAATAAACAAATAAATTGAAAAGCCCTGCAAGTGTCTGTTTGGCTTAGGTTTTGACTGACAGCCGAAAACCATTATTAGAAAATGTCTGGTTCATCTCAATAAAGCCATTTAAAGAAATCTAGATCTGACACGCTGCTTTGCTTCTGTGTGTGTCTTTCAGAATAGTCACCACTGTGAAAATGTGGCTTCTGGAATTACGAACGGATCCACAACAGATGCACTTCTTGTTTTTTAATTTATCTTTCCTAAAAGTGGAGCTCCAGGTAAGGCTCAAGTGAACAAACTACTCCAGTGTTGCCTGAGCCCCAGTGGTTTGATTCCACTGGACCGCTATACTTATTTAGCCTTGTATTCCTATAAGGACATTGATACGGAGCATAAACATAATGATATAACTGGAAAAACATTTATTGAATTAGTTTTTACTGTGGTTTATACTGGCTGAAAACTATATTCTCTGCTTCCCACGTCTATATTTTCACTTCTAAACTTTCATCTTATTCCAGTACTGTCACCTCTAACCACCTCCAGGGTTTTCCCAGCATTTTTGGGGAACTGGCTCCTCCATCCTTAAACTGCCCCGTGGTACAGCCCCTGGAAGACTTGGTTCCAGGCTTAGTTGGCACCACGCTGCCAGATGTTCTGCAGCTCTGTGCTCCTGTGACTCACTGCTGTCTATTGGCTTCCACTTCCCAATGAGGTTATTTTCCTGCCCTCTAGGCTTCTCAGACTTCCCAGACACTTTTATAGACACAAAGCTTTGAAGACTGTCAGGGGAAAAATGTAATTTACTGTTTTTCATGAATTTTGCTGAGGTTTACAGAATAAATGTGTTTTGGTAAATAAAAGAAAGCCGGTGCTGGATGTTGTTGGCTCTTTCCTTCAGTCCAAAAGTACAAACTGTTCTGGCCAGTATGTTTTTCAGTGCCGTGTGAGCTCTAACAGGCAGAGCTTGCTCTTCTACCAGCAGATCTTCTTGTTGCACTGTGGTTCTAGCCGTGCAGCTTTCAAACAGCCTTCTAGGCTTCTGCTAAAGAAAAGCCATGTTTATTTGTATCCAGGTGGCTCTCCACCTGATTATCAGATGTAGATACAGAGATGCAGAGCAATTTGCTTCCCAAGCTCCTGGTGCACCCGAGGGCATGCACTGCCAGCCAGAAGGAGGGGTACCTCACACTCCCTGCCTGTGGCTAGGCAGATCCTGACTGCTGTGAAGGACCATGAAGGGTCGTCACCTGCCTGCTTTTGTTTTGCCATCTCAGTAAAGTCCCTTGGAAACATCTTTCCAAAGGAACCTGATACAGATACAGCTCCCGAAGCTGTTTTCTGTTTGCAGTCCTTAATTAGAAAAGGAGAGAGCTGTGTGTCCTGTATTTCTGGAGCACAGTGAGTAAGCCTGGAAGTATGGCACATCCTCAGTGTTCTCCCTACCAGCAGACTGCCTGTGCACGGGCTTGTGTTGATTCGGTCACATAGCAGAGGAAGGGTGGGAGGCTGCTGGAATGAGCCTTTAGCCAAGGTTTCTTGGATCTTAGATGACATGAGGACCTTCAGAAGGTCCCTGTATTCCTCTGCACCAGCTCCTTCTGGAGGGATGAGGGGCACCTGCATGCTGCTGTGCTCTGCCATCATGGACATGGCAGGGAAGAGGGCTGGGGTGCAACGTGGTGCCCAGACAGCTCCAGCCTGTGCATAGTGCACGAGCATCAGCAGCTTCGTGTTGGATCTCTTTTTGTATGTTGAACTAGCAACAGATCAGGAATTACAGGTAGCAGGCAGTAACTAAGCCTTTATGGTCAAGTGCGTTTTTTCCCTATTTTCGATGTTACTGCTCCAGGTATGAACAGGTATCTTCCTCCTCAAAGTGTATGCCATTTTACAGAGCTGAAAACTTGCAGAAATGGGGATTTTACCCCACCTGAATAGGCTATGTTTTCTTTATTCCAATGAATTATAAAGTCTTACTTAAATTGTGTGTTGAGTAAAAGATATGTAGGATTAATTTTGCTCTCAAAATTATGTATTTTTAATTTTTTTTAGTGATTCCAATGTCTTGTGGAGGTATATTTCCAAAAGCTGTTAGAATGGCTCAGTAAGTCTTTGAGGAATCTAAAGTAACTTGAGAACAAACTTGATTACGTCTGAGTTTCTGGATATAATGCAAGGGGATGTTTGGATTCAATGGATGACTTACTGAAGCACCAACATCTAAAGAATATTAAATGCAAACACCAAAGCTGGAGGATTTGGGTGGGATTTCTGTAGAGCAAACATGATCTTTCAGTATTTATGGTTAAACAACCCTTTAAGTCTATTGATGTGGTCCAGAAGACAAGGATTTGATCATTCCCAGTGCCTCTAGTTGGCAGTGTTGCATCACTAATAGGAAAAGAACAAATGGTTTTATTTTAACTTTGCTAGATTCCAGTGATAAGCACAGAATGCAAATCATTTAAACATAAAAGTGATTGCATATAAAAAAATCCACAAAGTTTGGAAAACCAGTTAAAATCTTAAAATCAGTTTCGAAGAATCAGATGTGGGTTTTTTTTTTAACAGCCTCCTCAATTATTTTTTGTGTGCATATAAAGTAATTTGAGAGGGGGGAGGGGTAAGAACCCAGACCAGATTTGAAGGAAGAGAGCCAGGAAATTCAGCATGTGTTTTGGAAGCGATTGGGAGCGCTGAAACAGTCAATGAAACTTTCTGAGTGCCACAAGAAATGAAAAGAGGCCGCATTCCCCTGCAGTCAAGACTGTCCCAATAAAGACTTGACAAGCAAGAATGCTCTCCAGAAGCACACTGGACTACTTTGCTGCAGCTGGGAGAGTGAGTCAACCAGGCCTCTGTTAAAAGAGGTGCCTGTTGCGGCAATGCTTCTGTGATGTTTCCCTGCAGTGACATCACTGCATCTGCTTTAAAACGTAGTGCCGTCTAAAAATCACAAGACATTGTGTGCTGCAAAATGAGTGTTTGCAATATCTGTTAGAGTTTCAGGTTTCTGTACAGGTATTCCTTCAACTTTTACTATAACAAGGGATTTATCCCGGGGCTTGCTTCCATGAAGGACCGATGCAAGGGGGCATAAGAGCAACTCAGTATCGCTCAGCTTTTGTCTCCCTTTTTATTCTCTGTTCTTCAGCCAAACCTTGATCCTGCAAGATTTTGAGCTGTTGGTCCCATTCCAGCACAGCACTTGATGCATGTTTAATTTTAGGCACATTAGCAACTCCACTGATGTTCATAGGACCACTCATATGCTTAAAGTTAAGCGTGCTCTGGAGTGTCGATACTGGATCACAGAATATGGGCTTGTGGTCTCTGGCAAGCCTCCAGGAAGGCTTCTCCTAAAGAAGCCAGGCAAACTTCTCTTCTGATGTGAACCTGTCCTGGTGCAGCCACGTTTATCCCCAACAGCCAGTTGCTAAAAAGGGGCTGTACCTAATGATTCCTCACTGACGGAGCAGACCATGCTGCTTTACCAACAGAAAGGTTTCAGCTTTGGCCACTGCAATATAGAACTCCTTACCCGAGCACCTGCCCTAACCCTTTCAGCGGTGCTCACCCATTACCCTAAGTCTGAGCTTATTCACTGCAATGGATTTATGGAGCTGTCATCCTTTCATCTGCAACCTTTTGCTGTCACGTGGAGCACTTTCAGTCTGAAAAAGATAAGTGACAACAGACTTCCCTATTGCTAAAATAGAAAGTTGCTTTCGCATATATTATTCTTCATAATATATGTGAATATCTAGTATATCCAGAAAACTTAAATCAGAAGTTAAAAAGAAAAGCCCAACAACAAATAAAACTCTTACGGCTTGCTAAGGCCTTCTGTTGTTACAATTCCTATCTGAGAAGCAGGACAAAGTTAGCATTACCAAATCGAAAACAATTTCACTTTGAGTAGAGTGGCAGAGATGGAGACTGGGAACATATAAAATCACATGTGAATAACTTGAAACGTTGACAGGTATCCCAGATGTTGATTTTCTTTATCTCCAGGGCCATTACAAACTGTTAAATATCACGGCATGGCTCCTATGGAGTGACAGTTGGCTTTTAGTGTTGGAATATAGCTTTAGCCTGTCCAAGCATAACTTTTTGCTATTTTATTGTTACATTTATAGCCCACGTAGTTGATGCAGAAAATTCCTTAGCTTCAGATTAGCTTCTAGCCACAGCATTTTCTCATTGTTGCTTTTTTAAAACAAAGGGTTAACAGAATGCAGAGACCTAACACTGAGTCATCAAGTGCTGTTCTCAGCACACTACTTTATTCTGCTTATATATGCATTGAAGTTACTTAGGATTTTTGCCCATTCTTGTTTCGCAAGCCTGCCTTTGAAACATACTTCTTTGAGAGAAACTCTGATTTAACTATCCCAAGCTTACACTTGGCAATTTCTGGTCAAGTGTTCTTCCACCAGCATTGCCCTAAACGATTCTTATCTTTCTCTTGTATTTCTGTAGGGAAATCATATCTCAGCTTGCTCTGGATCGACCAAAGAAGGGATTTTAATATTCTCAGTGCAAGGAAACTTCATTCGCTACATCTAGCTGTTCTTTGCTGCATTTATTCTAGGGCAAATTCAGCGTTCCTGAAGAGAAATGTACCTATGCGAGCCTGTACAACTACTGTGTCTCTCTGTGAATGTGCTGCCTGATACCTCCTACTGTCACATTTACCCCTTTTACAGCATGTTTTATATGTCAGTTACTAACGATTATCATAGTATATAGTATATATATTATGGTTAACCATAATATATATACTATAATACAGTAGATATATATTATGGCTGACCATGATTACACCAAGATTTTTATCTTTCAGGATCTTTTCCTAGCTTTGAGCAGAAATGTCTGCCAGTAGTTTATATGAAAAGAGTGTTTTCTAAGACTGGCTTTTTCAGTTTTAACAATCTTTCTACGATGTGCATGAGTGGGTCTCCACAGTGAGGAAAACTGGAACAACTTGCATTTTTCCCTGTAGGAATATTCAGTCCGGCTAAACCTAGCCCAAAGCAGGTAGTCTCCCTAAAGCCACTACTTCAGGCAATGGAGATGAACAGACATGACTGAAAACATATAGGTTCTCCACTCTAAATCACCATCTGGAGAAGCCAGATGGGACCCTGATAGGAAGGACCAGATAAAGGGACCTTAGGAGGTTTGCTCCCATCAACTGATAGTCCCTTTAGATATGTTTCCAGTCACATCTGTGGAAGATCTTGCTGTATCAGCATTCTTTCTTAGCATGTACATGGATGATGTTAGACCACCAAACCCTCCCTAAAACCCAAGAAAAACCCATTTAATAGATTTCAAATCTGAAAGTCTAGATATCTGAAACACTAAAATCTCTGTTACTGATACTGGAGCTAACATTAACAACTCTATTATGTGCCCTAGCCTTCAGCGTACACCTGTTTAACTGATATTCTGCTGACGATCACTTCCAAAGCCTGCATAATAGCTTCCAGCTGTGGCACATTTCCTCAAATGTTTTGTCTTTTCAGAATAAAGGATGATTTTTTTTGAATTAGTGATGTGTCTCAGTAGACAAGGATAACCTGGCAGCTCTTTGTTACCTGTGGCGATGTGCAAAAGGTGAGGTAAGAGATTCCAGTGACTTTATCTTTTCTCCCTTCTTGCATAAGAAGCACATTATTGTTTCATATGCACGTAAAGCACTGCAACTGCTATTTGGCTGAAAGAGTTTTGGTTCAGTGTTTCAGGAAGTGTGGTTTGTGGTGAGGTGCAGGTTGCAACTACCCTGTGGTTCTGCTCAGCTTCTGTCACATTGCACTTCCAGGCTGAAGAGCAAGTTAATGAAGTTTCTTTTTCAGCTTACGACACTGCAAATTAGAGGCATCCCACAGAGATACCAATGTATTCACATTAAAGGTTGTGAAGTGGCATTCAAATGTCTTAACTTTATGTGACTACTGATAACTTTGTCTAGTCTGAGCTCTGCGCTAAACCAGACTCCTGTTCTCAGTCACCCTCTTGGGAGGTTCTTTCTCAGTTGACCAAAGGCATATACTGAGAAGATTGGCCTTATATGTGAAGTGAGATACCTTGGACTGTCTAACTGTAGATTCCTCCATTTTCTGCAAGGACCTTTGCCTAAACAGAAGCAAATATGTTTGGGAAAACACAATTCCCAAATATATGGGAAAACATAGATCAGCGAAAAGCACACAGATCTTGTATTTATCTTAGATATCAACTTTACCCAAGATTTTGGGACCATTCTTCTTATTTTTCTTTCATTTGAACAAAAAATAGCAAAATCTGGATCTCACTAGAATAAAAGGCAATCTTGCCTTTACATTAATGGAGCCATGCTGTCAGCTACAGCAGTCTTTTTCTTTCAGAAATGTGATAGTATGTTCTGAAATATAAGCCCATCTTTTGACACCATTTAATTTTATCCAGAAAGTTTCCTAATAGTTTCCATAGTTAAAAAAAACCTCAAGCCAACAAAACAACAAACTTTTAAAATTCCTTTAATGTCTGGAGTAGTAAAAAATCCTTAAACTGTAGTTATTCAATATAATGTGTAAGAACAAATCAGGGGGGTTGGAACTGGATGATCTTAAGGTCCTTTCCAACTCTAACTATTCTATGATTCTATTATTCTAATCCTGGACAAATCCAGCATTATTGACACTTTGTAAAACAGCAGACCTGATTTTTAACTGTTTTTTTCCTTCATTAGTACTTGTAAGATTTCAGTGGTGAGGTTAGAATGAAAAAGAGTATCTGCCAAGGGCTGAGTTAATTTGCCCATATTGCAGGAAAGACAAATTTAAATTAATTAAAAAGAAAGAAAATATTTAATTACGATATTTAATTATGGGAAGAAAACGCAGCACAAAGCGAAGATCAGTGGAAACTTGCTGAAAAGAACATCTGTTGTTTGTCATAAGAGCTTGAACTAGACTGAATGCTTAACTAGGTCCACAGTGTAGCATTACTGCAGAGGTAACTGGCTCAGCATCCCATCGATGGGAACTGGACTGCGTGGGAGAATGATAGTGGTTTACAAATATTTTCCCCTTCTTTTACACATTGATTTAATACTAGCTTAGCTTGCCAATGGCATAATTTTCATGAGAGTGCTATATGGATGCTGTAGCACAGTTTACCATGGTTTTGTATTATTGCTGAGGGGAAAGACCCAGCTCCAGTATGAGCACAATGCAAATGCCATGGGGATTTTCCCTCTGGCAAATGTAGACACCTACACTGTGATTAGTCTCATTCTAATATGAAAGTGCAAAATAGGTTGGTGGATCTCTAAATTTTGTGTTTCCACTAATGATAAAGCACTTATGTGGAAGGTACATTGACTAGCTCAATGAATAGAAGTCTGCAGTGTGGACATCTGTAATAAAGTTGTGTGCAAGGAAATCTCCCCCATATGTTTCAGCTGGGGATGACAGAAGGAGGATACAGCACTGGAGCCTCTGTAAGAACCAACTATCGAAACTAACCTATCCTGACAGACAGGAAGCTGATCCTAGGTTCTCTCTGAAGGGAGGTCTCTTTGACGGTGTCCGCCAAACTAAAACGGAAGCATAGACCAAAGATGGGTCATGGCAGGAATGTAAAAATCAGCTATTGCTTGTACTACACTGAACACATATTAGAGGGAGACTTTATAGAGGCATCATAAGGCCCAATTTAGTTATGGTGCTGAATTGGCATTTGGGTAACAAGGTGATGCTCTGAAACGCAGTAATTTCTTGCCTGTTTATCTTCTCTCATCTTCATAAAGCTCTCTTTCTTGACCAGCAGGCCATGCTATTTTAGCTTCTTCCAAAGCATGCTTTTAAAAATGGAGAAATCAATGTTTTCTTCAATTATTTTAAGAGAAATCTGTCTCCTGTTTCCTAACTGACTCTGAATTTAAATACAGAAACGTTCAAGTTGGAAATTATCTTGGGAGGTCCCTGTCTCCTGCTCATATTTGACACTGAATTCAGACCACGTTGTTCAGGGCTTTATCCAGTCAGGTCTTTAAAAACTGACAGAAGAGGGATTCCATGGCTTCTCTGGGTAACCTAATGAAATGCCATTTATCTTCAGAGTTTTCTTTTGTCAGCCTTGAGTCCAATTGGAACTTTCCCTGTTCCAGCTCACAACTGTTATTCCCAGACTGCAAAGCTTGTCTTCTTCTACTAACCTTCAGTAAGCACTGGCAGGCTTTTGTCAGGTCTTCCCTAAAATATCTAAACCATCTCTTCACCATGCTGATCAAGCCCAAATCCTCCAGCTTTTCCTTACAGGACAGTTGCTCCAGGCTCTGACCATCTTGGTGGTATCTCGCTAAAAACACTTGCTAAGGTCTGCATTTTCCATGGTTTTCAGGGTACAAAACTGGATACAGGTTTACAAGTCTTTTCCAACCTAATTGATTCTATGATTTTATATGTGGTCTAATAGGTGCCAGGTACAGGGGAATAATCAGCAGCAGAACTCTGATTAATTTCATCCCACTTGCTGTTGGCCTTCTTTTACTGCCAGGGCACACTGCTGGCTCATGCTGAACATATTGCCAAGACCCCAGTCCTTTTCAGCAGTGCTGCTGCTAAAGCTGGGCAGTTTCCAGACTATGCCACTGCAGAGACTTAACTCATCCCAGGTTCAGGACTTGGCTTTTTATTCTTTTTGAATTTCGTGGCACTCCAGAAATATAATCACATTAAATGAGTCTTAGAACGAAACACATCTAGTCACTCAAACAACCAGGAGAAATGCTTAGAGTGGAAAAGCAGAAATGCTTAGAATAGAACAACCACAGAGTAAGACCATATGATTAAAACCAGGCAGGGACTTAGCAGCAATCTCTCAGTTTGATTTATCATTTCACAGTTAAAGATTTAAAGTTCAAGCCTGCAACTTTACATGCGCAAGCATTCTGTTTTCACAGCCATGTCCTAGAGAAAGGAAGAGTTCTAGAGTATGAGAACCAAACTGGTTTGCTGTTTTGTCCATGGCCCAATCTGTAAGCAACTCTTAAAATTGCTTTTGATATGCTCATATGTGTCTGATATTCACAGAAGCACATGGAGAATGAGATGAAAAAAAACACAATCAGAATTTATCGGAGAGGTGAATCTCAGAAGCATTTTTAACCTGCCAAAGAACAGAAAGACCTGGAAAAATAATCTCAACATGCATAATTAAAGCTAGTAAGCTAACTGTGCTGAGAGAAATGACATTGCAAATGTATAATTGTAGGTACTAGATGGAGAAAATAAAGAAATTTATGTAGCACTAGTAATCTCGCATCTCAGACTATTCTAAGTACCCAGTCTACATGTTTTTGTAGCTATACTGGTCTTCCTTGGCATCTTTTCATCCCTTCCACTATTCTTCGACTCTGACTTTTCCTTTTTATCAAAATACTGTATAGAATGTTTTCGGTCAGTGGTGTGTCTGAATTTTATCCATTTGTGCAATAGTGACAACAATGTAACTTGAGCTCCTATTTCTTAATCATTTCACACATCAAATAATGAATATTTGCAAAGCCACTGAAAAATTATATCAATGAAAAATAAACAGGGGACCATTTGGATAAATATATTGCATGAGCATTTAAAGCAGAAGAAATAGGGGGAGGTCTTGAAAGTAAAGAAGGAGGAAAAAAATGTCAGCTACCCCAGACAAATTTTAGATTGAATGGTGCTTCACTTCTAGGATGTCAGTATGCTTCTGGTAGCCTGTGATTGTCACAGCCACTCCTAAAAAATGCAGAAAAGAACCACATGGTATCTAAATGTAGAGTTGAAATTTCTTCCCAAAATGCACTACTTCATTCTGAAAATGATGGTGTAGGTCAACCCGACTCAGGTTTTCCAAACCAGCGGTCTGGGTCTATGCAGAACATACATAAAAGAAGTTTGGAGTGCAAAAAGTTTCAAAGCTTTCTTTATGCTGTCCTACTGCCACATTATTTTACGTGCAACACTCATAACTCACAGGTGCCTGTAATACCACAAGACCAAAACACAGCATAAGGTTAGTGTCCCCCAGTCTCCAACCATGTCCTGTTTCTTTCAGTATGAGTTTCAGTCTAGACCAGTGAAGTCAACTATGATGTCGAGGAGGCCTTAAGTTGGGGATTTCTGAAGTAGACGAAGTACTGCTTTACATGACCACTGTAGGTATAACCCACTGCAGAATGAGCTGGTGGGCTGAAGGAAGCACAGACAATGCAGCCAATTGGACAAGAGACAAAGATAATTTATTCCTATTTCTTCTCTATGAACATCTTAACACTCCTTGAACATCTTGATAATAGTTCATCTTTCTATCTTAAAAGTGAAGATCTAAGGTAGGTTACTTATGATCAACTTCTATGAATATTAAAAAAAAAAAAAGCAAAAAAAAAAGTTGTATATTTCTTGTAACCCCTTATTTTATTCACTTGCACAATTTATTTAATGATATTTTTATCAGATTTATGATTTAAGTACTTCCGATGCCTGAAATCTGGGAAATACTTCTTGATCTCTTTGTGACTTTGATACTTTGCTTCCAAAAATATCAATTAAATCTGTTGATTTTTGTGTCACATTTTAACCACTAATCGATATTTTATATTCATTCCTATTGATTTCTTTGGGTATATATTCTGTTGTGTAATATTGGCTTGAATAATTTCCCCTCTGTCTGTCTGAGCTATACTTTCTGTGATTCTGTGGCAGTGCTTGTTGGTCATACTGATGATAAATCTCAGGAGCTGCATTTCCTGCTGCTTACGAACTATAATTTTCATGAATTATTTTGGAAATACCCATTTCTATGTCATTGTGCCACGGTATTTTTTATATGTTTGTGCCCCTAGGAAATGAATTACAATACATACATCATTTGTGTTATGATGATACCATCTACCAGTTCTAGTTATAATTACTTCATGCTCATAATTTTACGTCCAGCAGAGCTTTCTCTGAACAGTTCTGATGCAGACATGTAAAGTCCTTGTGAGTTTTTCTATCATGTTTTCTTGTAGTTCAGTTTCAGGTTGGGCAAAGAATGAAAAATTCAAAGGATCAGCAGTAAAATTTTCATTGTTACTGTTTATTACAACAGATGAACAGCAATGGTAGCTTTTCATGTGATATGCTTTAATTGTTCCTTATCATGTGAAAACTTCACCCTGAATTATTGCTTTCTATTTTCTTGGCAAATGGCTGTGATAAAACTGATTACCTAAATATGAGCCACATAAAAAGATTAACTTCTAGAAGACAATGCAGGAGAAGAACAGTAATAGAAGACAAAGAGAAAAGTAATCTTCTGCATTAGTGAGGTGGAAATTAACTGGCAAAGTATTTGTAAGAAATGTCTGAAAAACGCTATTAGTTGGAAGTTCCATATGCAGTCGGTTGTGTCTTTCTCCAGCTAAAAGTATATTTCCTACCACAAAAAAATTAATTTGTTTGAAGCTTTTTATATCTAGCTCTGTTTCATTCTTCTTTGGTTCAGAGTGGTCTTACAAACCACTACGTGTATCAACCAAACTACGTTTACCATAAAGGGACCTAGATCTTTTTTTCAACTATGAATCAAGTATAGGTATGTCTGTGTCTAGACAGGACTTCCTCTTCAGAACTTTGGCAGTGTTATGATACAAAAATAACACTTTTGATAACTTTTTGATATTTTATATTACAAAAAAGGAAGGACCATTTTAACTTTTAATGAGAGAATTTAAAGCTTGAGTTGATTAATTAAAGCCATCCGTTACCAACATCCTTTCACAGGTGGAGGAGATCCCTGGTACTATTGTTGGTTTAGGTGATTGTGTTCAAGAATGAGCAAGTTTAAGGTACCTATGTAAGGAGGTCTGTATCTGCTCCTATGGGACAGATTTCTGCTTCACAAAACACTTTACATTAAGACAGGGTGAGGAAGAGATTTTGGAAATGAACAGCGAGGAGTTCTGCTTATGGAATTACTCAGCTAATGTGAAGTCCATTGTATGGCTACAGAGATCATGCTTTTGAATAAGCAGGAGAGTCTTTATACATGGAATCCTCAGTTGTGTTATGTTCTACAGATAGGGAAAAGAGTCTTCCTTCCTTTGTAACTACCTCACAAGCAAGCTTTGCAGCTGAACTGAATTTTCTCAGTTTTGCAGGAGGTATTTGAATTAATGAACCAACACAGGTTAAGTAAATCCATGCCTGCCTAGCAGGTTTGGTTTATATGGTGTACCACAGCAAGATTTCCTAGCCCTACAACACTGCTGCTTCAAGTTTCTAATGGGATGCATGTCTTCCAGAACCTTCTGACTCCAAGAATGTGTTTTTTAGACTGATAACCTAGAGAAGAAACCGACCAAGTAACAACAAAGGTGTTAGTATTTTGTACTTAGCCATCTACAAGCCTTCCCTCTTGCATTTTCTTTAAATTCAATCACAGAAAGCAAAAGCCTCATCCAAATTCCTCATTGTCCTTGTTAGCCTTTCCACTTACTTCAGAAGGTGGTGCCTTTGGCCATGATGAAACCACATCTATTAATACTCACCTGTCTTTGCTTTGAACATTGGCATAATATAACTGTAGATTTTGTGCAGCTCTGGCCATGGTGATGCACATCAAATGAAAGTGAACTACCCAGTACCGGCATATTCCTCTCAAGATTTCCATCCTTTCAGTGGCAGCCTATGTGCCTGAAGTAATTTTCAGTATGAAATGCTTTTTTATGTAGGCAGTCTGCTCTTCATTGCCTTCTGAGGCTTAAACATACAGAGAATTTCAATAGTCATGAAGTCTGCCTCTTGACATGTAATGCAACCCAAGCAGCTGCTCTTTAAGTAAGAAGTTGTGATTGAAAAGGCATCTTCTTGAAATAAGTAATTGAAAGTATCTGGCTTATTCTTGACATTTATGGTAGCATACTTGATTTTTATAGGAAACACAGAAGGATGACAGGAATGTGGGCATGAACCTCTGAATGTATTTAGAGAAAAAAAGATTTCATAGAGTTCCTGCATATGGAAAACAAACATGTTTTTTCACATACTTCTGTGTGCACAGAAAATATAATGCATTTTGCAACTTTTTCAAGCCATGTGGCAGTATTCAGGAAACTTTATATTACAGTGTTGGATAAATGTGGAAAATTCTGGAATACACTTGGATACTACCCCTCCCGCCTCAATCCTGACATTTCAGACTTTTGACAACAACATCTTTTTCTAACTAGATGGCAGATCATTAAT
>JAVHNF010031971.1:0-11709 GCA_034783455.1 Micropsitta finschii | reverse complement strand
CCCCCCCCCCCCCCCCCCCCCCCCCCCCCCCCCCCCCCCCCCCCCCCCCCCCCCCCCCCCCCCCCCCCCCCCAGAAACAAGTTGGTTCATTGAGTGTTAGATTTGTAGATTATAGCTATTAGTTAAAATGACAGCACCTGTAGCCCAATGGGGTACAGGCTCAAAGGCTGTTAATGCACTGCAAGTAACATGATTTGGGGATATGAAAAGAGAAAAATCAGTGTGAGATTTAAATTCCAGTTTCTACTTTGAAAGGTGCCTTTTCAAGAGGGAGAAGTCCAATACTCCCCATTCACATGCTAATTCCCTTGTTTCTACAAACTGGTATTCTCCTTCACCTATTCACATTAGCATAAAACACGGAGCTCGAATCTACATTTTTCATAGGATTCAAAAGACAACCAGGTTTCAAAATTTCCAAAATGCAGCCGCTTGGAGTTGGTTCATACATGCTAAATGCCAAAGTATTGTAAATGCAATACTCATTTGCCTCCTGCATCCAGAATGTAATTTCCATTTTTATTTTAATCACTAGTGATCCATTGTTCCAAATTTCTTTAAATAAATGTCCCCCACTGCTGCCCGTAGCTTCTGCAGAAACAATTTTGAATATTTTGCAGGCAAAAATAGCAGAAGTGTTGAAATTCATGCCATTCCTCTCCAGAGTAGAAGACTGATGAAAAGCATATTTCTAAGCCTGTGAAAATATGAGCCAGAAATAAATAGCAAATGAGATTATCCTTATATTGATTTCTCTGCCGTACCTTCTGATTAACCAGCAAATCAAAGAGGTTTTTTCCAGCTGCCCCACCAAGATCATATTCTTCGTTCTCCATATGTGTGGCTTCTGGTAAGTAAGTGCTTCTTTTAGTTATCAGTTACCTGGGGGCTTTTCTGCTCTGCTATTCAAAAACCTTGGTCTTCTTCCTGTATGTCTGAACTTTCACAAGGTGGATTCTAATACTCTCTTTGTTCTCTATAAAAGACTCCACCGCAAAATCTGTTGTTCACATCTTTTACAATCTATTTCAAAATCAGCATATCTTGCTGAAAACATTCTGGTGCAGTTGGTCCTTCTAAAGGGGTTAAAGCAATCACTGAGACAACATATCTGAGCCTGTGGGACAGTTTCTATGACCAGAAGATTTTTTCAGAAATCAAAACCAGTGTGTTTATCAGAAAGACTTTCAGTGATATAATCAATGGTTAATTCAAGGACTCTGTTGCTGGTGTTACAATGAGCATGAACTTCATGACAGTACCAAAATATCCAAAGAGCTAGTAGTCTAACCTGCCCTAATCAAAATTCAAACCCCCCACTGTTAATGGTCAATGTAACACCAGTCTAGGTGTCACCACAGAGAGCAATACAATGTCTCTGTTCTGGGGGAAATGTGCAGTTAACTTTCAAACACCAAACAGCAACCCAGATATTCATCTGCTTGTGATGACCCAAGGCTTGCCATTGTGGGGATACAGCTGTGATGCCTTGGCTGAGTTTTGGTTAGAAAGTTGTTGTCCAGCTGCAAGAAAGAGTAAGCTAAAGCCATGTGAAAGTAAGTATGCAGGGAGAAGTGAAATTGTGGCAGTAGCAACAGTTACTTGGAAAATACTGGGGAGGGGGGAAAGATGCAGCACTCTCATAAAGAAGGCAGAGATTCAGCAGACAGCAGCTTGGCCACACAAGGAGTCATGACCCGCTTCAAAGAGCCATGGAAATGAAAACTTCCCCTCCTGACCAACAGCTGCCTGCCTGATAATATTCGTAATACCCAGTTGAGTAGCCTGTACTAAAGTACTTGTGTGATAGTTAACACTTAAGTAATACGTAGCTGAGTAGCCTTTTAGTTGTACCTATGTACTGTATGTGTTAGTTGGTACGAAATAGTTGCAGTATGTTTTTAAACCTTGCAGTCTGTAGAAGGTGCACAAGGGAAAATGACCCATGGAGAAAAGATTGCATGTGTGAGCACTAGTCCTGGTTCTCTTCTTCCTCTTCCTCTGCCCCAGCTTCATTTCTTCTTGCCACAGAGTAAGACTTCAGGACCTTAAGTTACCAGATACCACCAACTAAAATGGAGATGGGTAACATGCATCACTAGATAGTATTGCTGTCTAACAAAAGATGTTGCTGTGAAGGTATTTTTTTTCCACTAGTAAGTGGTGTCAGCAGTCTCTGTAGGCATATTTAGAGGGAGAAAAAACCAGGACATTAAATTCTGATAATGGTTTTTTAATCAGAAGAAGGAAGGAACACACTTTCACTAGAGGGCACACTGAGCCTGGATTTTATACATCCTACTCTAAACCAGAACTATAAGGTGAAAAACAGCAAGGTTGAACAGAGTTACTCTGTATGACTGAATCCTCCTAGATGGCAAATTGCAGCATGTCTTTAAAATGCTCCAACCCCTTGGCACCATAGACTGTGGGATAGGGCAGTGAATTATGTTACTTCTCTGTATGAAATAGAATCTTTTCCTCTGTCTGTCACAATGTCTGTCAACAGTGCAGAAGAACAAATCCCTGGGACAGCCATGACTGGTACTTCATTACAAGGGAAAGGAGAAAGGAGGAAATGTAGGCATGTTCTCTCTAATTGTTGGCAAAATTCTCTAAAAGCTTTAATTTGAAGGAAACGACATACAGTATAGAGATCACTGATGGCCAAATTTAAGGACTGTTCCCAAACAAAGACTGGACATTTCACATTAAGCATCAGGAACAGTATCTCCACATACATTTAGCAGGTAGTGTGGCTCCATAGGGTGTATCTGTGCCTGCCATGGTTGGGCTTTTTTTTGTAGAACTTGGTATCTTCATTATTCCCATTTTGGCCTAGCTCTAGGCTGGTTCCATGGGCTGAAAGCGTGCTGGCAGCTGAGGAGTGTTAGGTGTACTCCTGAAACACATCATGCCCTTGAGCTTCCCCACCAGAGTGCTCATAGATCAGCCCTCTGGGCAGCCCCAGCCATTATTAGAAACACAAGAGATTTGCCTTACAAATGCTGATCCAATTTAAACATGACTCTAGGCTGGCAAGCTGTAAAAATGCATCTCCAAGGAGTTGTTTGCTTTGTGCCAGGCAGAGGATGGACTTTGACACAAGCTGGAGAACCAGCCCAGGGTTCTGGCACCAGTGCTTCCACTTGGAGAGCAGAGTTCAAGTATGTGTATACGGGTTCATGTCCCATAGACAGTCTTGTGTTGTCAAGGCTTAAAGTCAGAGCGAAAGGTGCAGTACAAGTAACTTCATTGAATTTGTAGGTGTTTTGCAACACAAAGGTAGGCTCTACAGTAAAAAGGAGATGTTTTGCCCACCTGTCAGGACTAATACAGTAGGATCTGAGCAAGAAGTACTGAAATTTCTGCCCATCACTTGGTTTGATTTATGTTTTTTCTCTACAGGGATGGTTAGAAGGTAAATCACTTTGATTCTTACTGCTTATGTTATTAGTGGCAGTGATAACAACAGAAAGTCCTACTAAATAATTGGGGAGTTTAAATAAAATGATGGAAGGATACAAATGTTCTGTAAAAATTGCTCTTTCAAAATAGTGTCCAAGAGGGGCTGCACGATGTCTTATTTTCCCCCCAAATAAATCATACATCCCCCTAACCTTGCAGTTGTGTGATTGCTCCTGGAGTGACAAGCCAGATTCATAGCACTTTTTGCAGACATTTCTCAAAGCAGCTGAAATGAACCATTCTCCCAAATTAAAGATGGAGAAAGACTAATTTAGCTGTAACTGAAGACAGAGAATCATAGAATCACAGAACAGTTTGGGTTGGAAGGGCCTGAAAGCTCATCTAGTTTCAAACCCCCTTCCAGAAGCAGGTACACCTTCTGCTAGACCAGGTTGTTCAAAGCCCCATCCAACCTGGCCTCGAACACTGCCAGGAATGGGGCAGCCACAGCTTCTCTGGGCAACCCGTGCCAGTGTCTCACCACCCTCACAGGGAAGAATTTTTTCGTGATATCTAGTCTGAGTCTACCCTCTTTCACCTTAAAGCCGTGCTAATAATAAATTGCAAGCTTACCAATGAAGGCAGGAAACTGCAATAAAAATACAAGGTACTCTGCAGGAGACTGGGCGTCAAAGAATCCCTTGTCTCCCGTGGGAAAAGCTCTCCGGCGCAGCCCAGCACCTGTAGAGCAAGGTAAGAAAGCGCAGTGCGTTGTTTAAGTGTGCCATCTAGTGACTGACGTGGGTTCGACTGAGGACTGCCTGCGGATAAGTCACGACTTGCAGCACCTACACGTAGGAATTCCTTGCGTTTCTATTTTTCAGAACATCTGCATGTCCCAGATGTTACGCTGAATGCCTCAAACTGCTGTTGCTGGTAATGCGATTACTGGAAAGGTAAGAGGGAGAGGGTTCAGCTTTCAGAGGCTACTTGTTCTTAGGTGGAGTCACTCTTTAACCTCTGAAATAACTGCTTTACCCTGTGGGCACTACATCCCATTCCTCATCTGAGAAGAAATGTGAAACGGCAGGGAGAGGAAGGGGAGTGACACACAATTATTTAATCATATTCTTTTCTTTTCTACCTTTCTAGCCAGAGTGGGCAGTTATCTCAAATACAGTGATTTTGGCTTCATGAGCAGAAGGAAGTTCCTTCTCAAGGTATAGTACTGAAGTCCCTGTAAAAACTTTAGAATAAAATAGAATTAAATTAATCACATTAAATAAATTTTAAAATAAAAATAAATTAGACTGTAGAATAAAAATAAATTAAATATTAAAAATAGATTAAATGAGACTGAGATTTGCTGGGAAATGATAGCTGTTACCCCTGGTAAATGGCCCTCCTTCATCAACACCTCTCTGGTAGCTCCCTTTCCCTTGCTCTGTCAGCCACTTCTGCACATGTAGTTAAAAACAACATGTTAGCTTCAAAAAAATAATCAAGTTAACTTGAGTTAGCTCTTACTAATGTATAGAACCACCAAAGACTAGACGAAAACAGACTTTTCTTGGGGATATGCAGGATGCAGATGTTGTGTATCAGAAAGAAAAATGAGGCATTTTCCTCACTGAGGTCACAATAGGGGATGCTTAACATTTTTTTCCATGAGAAATATTATATTTTTCTGATAATTATTTTCACAATTCAAAAAATTCACAGCTGTCATAATATGTCCTAGAAAAGCAAAATGGGTATTGGTTGTCTGCTAAATAATATTTGAAACACAGGACAGTGTAGATTACAAACCCAGATGTTCTTCTACCTGCAAGACAGGGCAAACAGAAGAAGATGCAAGAGACAAAGGGAACACCACATTGCACATGCTTGCCATTTTCAACTGTTACCAATAGCTGGAAAAGAAGGAAAACCCTGCAAGTAGCTCAGGGGTGTAGACAGCTATTGCATGGTCAGCCTGTAGCTTCCCAGGAATACAAGAATTCAGAGAGGGGAGAAGGTGGTAGGTGAAATTTTATTAATCATCTCTCAGTGCAGATTTTCTGACACAGTTACAGGGGTTCTTCACCCACTTTTGTGTGGAAGAAGAATGCAGAGAGAAAATATGAAAATTTGGATATAATTAATCACATGACATAATGGAGACCCAAGCAGGTAGCTGGCACTTAGTCACACTTGCCTCACCTCTCCTTAGGAGAGGGTTTCTACAGAGATTGCTTACTCATGTGGAGGGAAAGCATTGGTAGCAAGGCTTGTGTCAGGCAGCTACAATTGTTTACAGAGAGGATTTGCCTTAGTGTCAGGGAAATCTGTTTAGACTGTTGATGGAAATCCAGCTTGAGTATTGGATAAGGGCTGTAATATTAGCCAAATCCTATTAAACTAATAAAGGTTTCATCGTTTACCAATCATCGGGGTTACCAATACGAATTGGTACAGTACTAGCATTGTCTGTTCTTTAACATTACAAAAGCAATTCAAAATCCCATTACAATCATTTCAAGAAAATCTGAATTTGCTCTTTGCAAGGGATTATAAACACAGTTTTGCTGAAGAAGCTGTAGGCAAGGGCACCGTATGGCAGAGGCAAGGCTAACCTGGGAGCTCTTGTGCTAGTTGCTGCCTTGTAATATGAAGAGCTACACTGGCTGTTCAGGAGTTTGAGGATCCGAGCAAAGCATGAGACTGTCTGTCCCTTTGAGGGGATGCTATCTGATGGGCCAATGCTTAGCAATAGGTCAATTTACATTAAAACTAGAGAATGACTTGATAGCCCCAATGGGGGTTTGGAAAATATCAGTGTAAAAATTACAGTCAAGTAGTTTTTATGTTGGATCAGACATAACTCCGAAAAACCTTCATTTGACATGCTCAGCTTAGTGTTCATATGTGGCTTCATATGTCTTTGATATCTGTTTTGCATGTCACTCAGTTTAATCTGTACAAGTGGTTAAAAGTAGAGGAATTATAGGAGGCAGTTTTGTGTGTGTGCACACATTTGACATCCACAATTTGCTGGTAAAAGAGCAACTAACATTTAACTCATTACTATTTTTAAGAAACTACTACTAGCTTCCAGAAGCTGCCTGTTTTTCTGATGCATAATTTTACTGACAGCAAAGACCATTGTAACCTCACAGCCACTTACCTGAGGGCTTGGAGCTGCCTTGGGTCCTCAGCAGGCAGCAAAACAAGGCGGCATCTCAACAGGGGACTTTTTCAGACATGTCCCATTTTGGTGGTAGGGGCCATTTTTGCCCCTGCAGGTGGGACACTGCAATCTTTAGGCCTCCAAGAAGAGAATTTAAAAGGGAGGAGGGAGCATGAAAGAAGAGGTTGTCTAGTAGAAAGCAGTACATCCAAAAGGATGAGAGAGGAAGAAAGAAAGAGTTGGTTGAGCTTTATCTCCTTAATGTTATCCACAGGCAGACAACAGGCAGGACTCTGTCTGGCAGATAAACTAATGGCTTTGATCTTCCTTGCTTGTGCACTGTGGGCTCCTCAGCAACTTCCAAGGCAGCTGGCACGGCAGAAAAAATGAGCCCCCAGTTGCCAGGTGTGTCTTTTGTAACACAATAGCTGCTCAGTCAGAACTGGAGTGAAACGGCCAATGTGTTTCTTGTGAAATAAGGATTACTTGGCCAGAGCTTGAAACTTGATCCTTTTTGGAAGTAGAAGATAAGTTACACAGAGAAAATAAATAGCCTCAGAAAAACGAGTGAGGCTCTCCAATTAAAAACATGAATTTTAATGTATTAGCCTCTCAGAATCACTTGCTCATGCTCTTTTTCACATTACGTATGAGCAAGGACAAAGGGATACTCTATACGAGAGAGAGACAAGAAGATGCTCTCACAGCTCTGGGAATCTGACATAGGAAATATTGTCTATAACCAAAGCAACTGACTCAGATGTAAACAATTTCTTCTGAAGCACAGAAGCAGCAGCAGATGATGTCATGAACAGAAGTAGGCAGCTGATCAGAAACAGACCAAGAGAAACATGAATATGAGAATCACAGCCCAGAATTTCAGAAGCAACAATAATTCATAAGCAATGACCTATAAAAAGCAGAACTGACCGAGAAGGGGAGTCGTCATCAGCTTGCATGAAAATGCAAATCCCTACCACCTGTGTATAGCATTTCTGGCAGCGTGAATGCTGCTTGATGGGCATAGACACAAATCACAAATGCTTCTTCTGTGAAAGAAGAAATGCAAGCCCTATTTACGTTCATCCAAAAATGCTTTGAGAGAGAATGCTCTGAGCAATTAAGGTACTAGAAGTGTTCAAAACAGGTTATCCAAGTAGGAGACATTAATACATTAAGAGAATTCCCAAGTGCTGACTCACATGTTCCTGAAACACAATTCCTATCTCAGTGCAAACAGTTGCTATAGATATCCATGGATTTGGGAGAAGACAGGGCAGAAAAAGCCACATTTTCCTCCTAGATCTTTTCAGGGCAGCCTTCCTGCCTAAAGGATGCCGCTTGATGAAACCTTGGTAGATCAGATACCATTTAAAGCTACCCTACTTTCGCTGACTTGTTTTTTGTTTTTTGTTTTTTTTTTTGTGGGAGGCTCTGCTTGGAGGTCTTAGGGGTTTAAAGGTGATGCTAACTGTAGGCGAGCAGACCTCATTTACCACACTCTGTGTCACTGTGCCTGTGGCCAAAACTGGACTGCTTCTAGACTAGACACGAATCCAGATTATACACCTGTGTTCTGCTGAATGCTGCCTGCTCACATGGAATGGACTCTTCTACTATGTAGCTGTCAAGTCACACCCATCTTGTCAATAAGCCACAATATACTCACACCATCAGGACTAAGGACACCCTGGGGTGTAGCTGACTCAACTACCAGAGATTAAATCCCTCCTCTCCCTTGCAAGTTTCATGGTGAGAGGTCACTAATGCTCTGAGTTGTACTAGTGCTATGGTCTAAGCTATAAAGGTAGCATTGTTTACCAGAAATAGTATCTGGTTTAGACCAGCTAATATTATGTGATAAGACATAGAAGTGGTGATGATCAATAGCTGAAATTTTAAAGTAGAAAATTTGTTTGTGTTTTCCAGCTACATTTGTTTCTCCCGTGTATAGATCTGCTTTCCTAATTAATTGTCCTACCTGGACACCCTTTCTTTCTAAATACTATAGGGCATTCACAGTCCTAGGAGTGCCCTTGAGGACTAGAACATGGCTTTCCTGGGGATGTACATTTTAAATCTTGCAGAATTCAGGCTTAAGCCCTAGTCTAAAATGATGGTTTATGATCACCTTTTAGAGATAATAGATGCAAGTAATTGTGGGAAAGCCTGCACTGACAGGACGAAAAAGCCATAAACATAGCACCTTTCAAAATGAAAATATTACTCATAGCCTTGGAACATAATGGTTCAATTTTTCAAAATTAGAAAGTACAGCTCTGCAGAGAATCAATCTAAATATATACTAGAACACCCTACACAGCAGATACTAATACTGAAAGGATAGTGATAGAGCTCTGGGGAAACCAACCACACCATTTTCATGCCAAGGAAATTAGTCCTTCTACCATTAGCCTTTACACAGGCTTTGATGTTATACCATGTGTTAATTATTTCCAAATCACAAGTGCAAACACTCACCCTTATTGGAAAATTAGCAGATTTCAAACTCAGGTAATTTCCCCCTAATGAGGAACTTGTTGAACTGAATTTAACAATTAGCTCACACCCTTTGCTGGCTGGGTATGGCAAGGCTAGAAGGAAACACAGAAACTCACCTTGTTCGGCAATTTGCAATAAAGGATGAATATAAATTCAGAACCTGTTTTCATGCTTTTCTAACTCCTCCTTTTTTTCTTAAGGCAGTGGTTCTCAAAGGGTGATAAAGATGGAGGTGCTGCTCATACTCAATAGTTCTCCATTGTTCTGTAACTTTCCCCCTCTGGGTAATTTCATTTGGGTGTTTTTTGCTATGTACCAAGCTTCTGCACCATGGATTTTGCAGCTTAAAAGAGTAAAACTTATGATTGGTCAATATTCACAATGTGTAGATAACACTAACAAGCTAATGTGCTTGCTACCCTGATAAAGGCACCCAAGGAGTCACTGTTGGCTGGGTAGCCTTCAGTCACGAAGGGAAGGGAAGGGTTGGCTTCTACTGCTGCTTAGATCACCGACATTGCTAAACTCCCATCCTCAGGCTACTTGGTCTTGTTTCTATAGGATTTTGTATGTTTTTCATGTTGTTTCTGCTCTTGAAGAGCCCTTGAGCTACTAATTATCCCTGCGCCAACACTTTTCCCTTCTCCATCAATCTTAACCTTTCTTCTCATGGCTCTGCTCTGCACAATGTCTTGCAGCACTTTCTCACAGCTTAACAGTTCTATCAGATATCTGAATCAATTTCAGCCTGTATAAAAATTATGCCTTAGATCCCAGAAGGCATTTGTGATCTGGTGCCTGTATCTCTAGAGGGGAAACTGACACTTTTCAGCTGCTAAATTGCATTAAAGTAAACAAAAGTAATTTTATCCTACCATTAGTTTTCTACATATGCTGGACCCTATCTGCATACTGAATGCTGGGCAGTCAGGTCTTAAAGGGAGTGGCCTATTTGTAATTGCAAAGGGAAGAGATATACACAACTGAAAGGGAAATTGCCTTCGGACAATTCTTCTCTCTCCCAGGAACTGACCAAAACCATCCAAAATATTGCCAAAATGTAAGTCTGATTTCTTCCACAAAAATGTAACTTCTGCAGCCTGATCCTAGCTGATACAAAGTTCCCCTGTGTGGCTTTGGATAAGTGCTCTAGGTTTCTCTACCTCAGTTCCCCTTTGCTAAAAGAAAGATGACCATGCTGAGTTCAGACAGCCGTTATAATTACCTAGCTAACATGTTTAAAGAGATCTGAGGTAGTAAAAAGGTCAGTAAATCTGCCCACTAGATTCATTAGCAGTAAATCTAGCCCTCTTCCCCCACAGATTGTGTCTTAAAAATAGCAATCCATTTTACCTGAGAGCTAGGGAGGTGCAAGCAGATTCATGATCTGTCCTGAAGGAACACGTGAAGGGCTGTCAGTCAAAGCAGTAGCATTCAAACTGTCAGCAGCAGTTGTGCATTGTTTAAAAGGGTAAGGAAGTCAAGTGGCAATGGACTGAAGAGGTGGGGTTGCTGCAACAGACCTGTTCTAGTATTTTCATTAGCTGTGTAGCAAATGGCTGCTATCTTCCTCTCTGTTATCTGTGTCTTCTGAGCTTCTCTACTGCTTATGCTAAATCTACCTATTCCCTGACTTGTTCTATTTACCACTGTAAATACTTAGGCACTGCACGTTGACTGAGCAGCCTACAGCTATTGGTCTGAGCCAGAGGTGGGCAAGAATTTCTTAATTAAAAAGCTCAAAAAAAACCCAAACCACCAAACCATAAAATAGATTTGCAACAATAAGACCCATACATTCTACTGCATTCACATAAGCAGTAACTCAGGAAACCTCTTAGGCACATGTTTAAGATAAAATATGTCAAATTTTCCTCTGAAAAGTGTTCTGTGTAAGCAAGTTATTTTTGGAATGAAACCTCCATGACTGTACACAGTAGAAAGAAACGTCTTTGCTGCCAAACCCGAAGTCTTCTTAGATTTGATATGGTACATTTTATTGCTGAAATATGTCAGCTGAAAATCACAATGCATATTAATATCTATCCAAAAGCATAACAGCTCATGATATCTGTGGCAAAATCAGGCCCACACTGGTGTTAACAAAATATATTTACCAAGCACTTCAGAGACAAGACAGATACAAGACCAGCAGTGAGGAGTAAAGACTTCTGCTGCACCCTAGCAGCTGCCTTCACTGGACCCACGGAGACTACCACTTCTCCATACACTCCATCTGTTTTTGAATTCACTATCCATGCTGTAGAGCATAGATCTTCTCTTCCATGCTACAGATCCCAACCACCAATGTATGCCCCTTGCAGAACCACTGCAGAAAACATTATGCAGTAAAGCTCATTGGTCTCATTTGCTGTAGTAATTGATGCCTTTTCCACAGCAACTCACAAAGATCCTTTACAAACTCAAAATATTTTATTTTCCAATTTTGAAGCTGCTTGAACTCATAGCCAGCCATTCCCAATGCCATTATGAAGTTAAGTACTGCTCTGAAAGTCTATGTAGCTACCTGTGGCTCCACAATCCACCAGGGCAGTCGTGGGTATGGATTTACCATTACCCCCTGACCTCAGGAAACCATTGAGGAAAAGGTGAGCCGCCTTCCTGGTAGC
>JAVHNF010031968.1:0-28187 GCA_034783455.1 Micropsitta finschii | reverse complement strand
CCCTGATCATCCTCGTGACCCTCCTCTGCACTTGTTCCAACAGTTCTATGTCCTTTTTATGTTGAGGACACCAGAACTGCACACAATATTCCAAGTGAGGTCTCACGGGAGCAGAGTAGAGGGGCAGGATCACCTCCTCCAACCTGCTGGTCACGCTTCTTCTCTGCAGGGCTGCTCTGAACCTCTTCTCTGCCCAACCTGTAGCTGTGCTGGGATTGCTGTGTCCCAGCTGTAGGACCTTGCACTTGTCATGGTTAAACTTCATAAAGTTGGCATCAGCCCACCTCACAAGCATGTCGAGGTCCCTCGGGATGGCATCCCTTCCCTCCAGCATATCAAGCGAACCACACAGCTTGGTGTTATTGGCAAACTTGCTTTACTTAAATCAACAAAACCACTTCTCATTTTAATTTACTTTTATAAAGATTCATAGAAAACAAGCCTATCCATGACTTCTAAAACCATCTAATGCACACACCTCACCTGCTTTTCCAGACAAAAATAGAATCAAATACACCTACCTTGATCCTGACAGCAGCAGCAGCTGTTAAAGACAGCAGAATGCTCTGAAAAACATGCCCCAGAGAAACACATATTCTTACTCTTGCCCTTTCTAATTTGTAGTTCACTCCCCTTTTGTTGTAAGTGATGACCTTAAAGCCCTGAATCATGCAAAACATCATCTGAAGGCACCATTTATTTTGAGCATGATCTCCATAACAGTTTGACAGGGGAGCACTACAGTACCATTCCCAGGATTAATAATGTGAGAGGCTGAAACACAGAGGGCATCAAAAGGGACTTCAGCTCAGCAGCTCTGCCTCCAAATAATCCTCCCCAGGGGCTCCCGAAAGTCAACAGACACCTCTGCATCACACGATGGGCTTGGGCCCATGATGAAAGGTGCTCTAAAAGAGTCAACTGCAAGGTCAATGTGCTTTACACCCTCATGTTGAAAAATAAGTAAACATCAGTGTCCAATTTAGTTGTCATCACAGAGTGGGACTCCAAGGCAAAGGAATGCTATAAGCTTGTAAGGACCATGCTTCTCTCCTTCCCTTTGATGTGAGCCAAGGTAATGGAGATTCTGCCAAGGTGTGACTAATTCCTTGTTACTATATTGCATAATTTTCATATACTTTTGAAAAAAAGAAGGCCTTTAAGAATCAGAGGGAAAGAGAAACTCACCCCTGACACATTCCACGGAACATAACCAGCAGTACAAAGCACGTTTTATTAACAGATGGTGAAAGCTCAATTTAAAAAGTACTGTGGGCATTAAAGGAGATTGTTTTATGTCTTTGACATGAATACTCAGGCTAGATGAACTATCACGAGTTTGGTTTAAGTGAGATTAATGCTTAGTACTTGGAATCCATCCAAACTGATTAAATCTGATTGAGTAAGAGAGCACAACTTTCTATATCACTTTCAAAGTGATATGATTAGGCTGTATATGTAGTATCTGAAAATGTAAATATAAACAGGAGGGAAGGGGAAAATACCCTTCCCAAGTTTTAAATTAAAAAAAAAAAAAAAGATACAACTGTATAAAACACTCTAAAATGTAGATGACTATTAGAAGAGTGAGATAAGAGAAAGGGTATTGATGACATGCAGAATGTGTTACAGGAATAACAAGCCTATACTCTGCCCTGCTGAGTGACTCATTCGTCTCCTTTGAAGTCAGTTGAAGGGTATAAGTTTGGGTGAAGTGAACTTGACTCCAGATGATTTCATCAAGGGAAGTCAGGAAAATATGTAACTTTTCAGGTTGTTTGTAGGAATGACATAGATTTGCAGCCAGTAGTCTGAACTTGGAGAAGTTTGTCATTATTTAAAAGTACACCTGTTTTATTTCACTTGGCAATGAGAAAGTGAACCAGGGTCTATAAACTTGTTTCAGAAGACAACAGCATAATATGAATACATGTCAATGAAAAAACCAAGTAATTCCAAGTCTATCCCTACTGTCTTAAGGAGTCTTAAGTTTATGTAGTTGGTAAGAAACTGTGCTCAAGTTACCACAGAGAGGAACTCTACCCTAGTAACAGTGTGTAGAAGTAACCTGTGTGACCAAGTAGAAACCTAGTGGCCAAAGCCTCTGGGGCTGCTCAGAGAAGGGTGACTTCTGCCTTCCTTCTGAAATGTTGCATCTGTCCCCAAACTGATGGCTGCACACTTCCTCTAAGACACAAGTGACAAATGGCAAAGCCAGATTGTGCCTCTAGCATTGTCACCAGCAGAGCTAACATGTCCTTTCTTTGCTTTCAGATCTTTGCTGATTTCCATTTTATTGTCTGTTGAAAAAAAGATGTTCTCCTTTTTAATTGCTTATGTGGACACCACTTACTTAAGGTCCAGCTGGAATGAACAGGAAGTTGCAACTGAATTACTGAAGTTTCACAAGTTACCACCAATCAGCTGAGACACAACAACTGTGTACGTTATATATATATATTATATACCTATATACACACACATATAAGTGTATGGGTTTAACCATAAAAATGTTGTATTAGTAGTATTAAATAACATATATTCTTCTAAACGGCCACCATGAAACCAAACACACATGGTAACTTATTCTCCCAGTTTACTTCACATTTGCTGTAGATAAAAAACAGGAACACATTAAGATGTAATAACTTTCCTGTCCAACCATATCTCACAAAAGCTTTCCTGGATCTTGATGTGAAGGAATTGCGTGTGAAGATATGGGAGGAAGTTTGGGATGGGCATGTCACCCACATAGTACCTATGCAAGGCATCCAAAACCTTTGGGAATTGCCAGAAGAAAGTTTATCTCAAACAACATCTAAACAAATAGGCAAATTCCCCCATGCACCATATACAAACAGGTAAGGAAGAAGGAAAAAAAACAAAGTCAGAAAACACCATTTTTACCTGTTTTTTAATTTCAGTTACACATTTGCAAATTGTGCTGAAATCATTTTCACTAAAGTCACCACTTGTTCCCTCTCCCAGAAGACTTGCCAGGGTGAGGGGAAGCATTTCACAGTGGACACAGACAGAAACCCAGACACATCATTTTTCTAGAAGCAACAGCTTTTATTTTTAGGACCAGTGGGCTGCAGTCCTTAACGCTCTTCACCAGCAGTCAAGATCAGGACACTGCCTTCCACTGGGCCTTTGGTCAACTTATTCCCTACTTTAAAAAGATAAGAAACACTAAAAAGGGTATGTGGGAACTGTTTGGCTTTTCATACAGATTTTTCATGGAACAGCTCTGAATTCCTAAATGCTGATAGCCATAACTGAGAAGACAGAGCAGGAATCAAAGTGCAGGCTCTGTAGTCAGAAGCTGATGTATCTTGCAGCTCTACAGTGTACCAAACACTTACTATCCAGTAGGCACAGCGCAAATGAAACTGATAGACAGAGAAACAGATATCTTGATCTGGTATGGAGGCATACCTGGACATCTCAGCTAAATTAGGTAGCTATTGAGTTTTAAAGGCAATATCGCAAGTTTTATACAAGTCAAAGAGGTCTCTCACAGTGTTGTTTAAAAGGCAAGAAGCAGTTGAGGAATGCAGTATAGTCGCATGGTTTCTTAACAAAAAAAAAAAGAATAACAAATGCTGTAAAACTCTGCCAAACAACAAAGCTTACATTTTATACACGCTCATCAATTTAACCCTAAAACCTTAAAAGCCTCAGGGTGATCCCAACGCCTTTAATACCAAAGGCCCTAACTATGCCACAGATCAAGCACCAAGCCCAAGCCTGCTTTGTCTAGAAAGATGAAAGCGCACTCAAACAGGTGAAGGCTTCTTTGGAATCATCACCTGCAATTAAGCAAAGGAAAACTAAGAGGAGAAGAGGTAAGCTGAACTTGCTTTAAAAAGACACCACGGGAGCAGGTGGATGCTTGCTAAGGATAGCTGTGGTGTCTGCTGTCATTCTTTCACCAAATGATGTGCATTCATCGGGATTTCCTGCACATTAACAACAGATCACTTGGTGGGAAAGTTGGGTGGGTGCTGCAAAAGCAAAAAGAAATCCTTTTTTTTTCTTTTCCCCTGTGTATCATTCTGGGAAGACTGTTGTTACCAAGCTGCTATGGACAGAAATACCAGGTCTCTGAGTAAAGCACTGACACAGGAGATTTCATTTAGGACTATGGGTTATAATTTATCATTCTTCATAGCCTTAAACCAAACAATTTGTAAATAACTAAACATTTTGTTTAAAACAGGGTGTGTAAAAACTTAATGTTTTCCTTCAAAGCCCAGCTCCTAGAGTAGTACTATTTCAACTATTTTTTTTTTGAAAAGAGGAAATTTTTAGCCATTGCTGCCAAGTAAAAAATCTTGAAAATGCAAGTAAAGGAATAAACACCAGAATGTAACTTTAAAGAAGACTCTAGTGTTCTTTACTACTGTTATATAAATATTCCAGTTCACAATAAGAATTACATATAAGAGGGGAGAAAGGTAAGAGAGTGACTTACACCATCTTTGTGTTCTGCATTTGGAAGGCACTTTACACAGTCCCTGTGGAGAGATACTGGGTAAGCTGATAATACTATTAGTACAATTCATATTAATTAGGTTAATAATGATTATAGTAAAATCCATGATAAAATTTTCACTGTTCTTAATCATTTCAAAGCTTTGTGGAATGGCTCTATTAATGCAACTTAATTAATTCCACATGTACATTTAGAGTCTACCTAAAATTCTACGCACCTTCTTGTAAAAGTGGCAAGCACTTCTATTCCCATCAACATCAACTTCTTGTCACACATCTTCTCCAAAATCCATAAAATTAACATGTAAGACTGAATGGTGAGAAAATATTTCTTTCAACTCATCATTTGCAAAAACTTTGTTATTCACCACCAATAAAATCCTCTCTCTTAACACACTTCACTTCCTAATCTGTGGCCAAGGGGAGCTTGGGAAAAGAGCGTATCTGAGCAGCATCCTATGAAGTTTACCATCTCCTTCATACTGTACCAGAGACAGACTAACTATAGCTAAGGTCTCCCCACTGAACACCAGCCAGCCCACCTGGGATTCAGGATTGCTCTGATTATCCACAGCCTAGAATCTCTGGTCCCAGACAGGCACTGATAGAGCAGCACGTCCAGAAAAATATCCCATACCCAGGGTTCAGCCTGAACAGTAATGCTCCGGTAAGTGATAATCAGAAGAAAGGAACAAGCCATAGTATCAACTGGCCTGAAGCTTTTGTGTGCAGCTTTTTCTTCCCCATGTGGGTTTGAGGTAGGTGGAAGAAGAGAGGAGGAAGAGATCACAGAATCACAGAATCACAGATGTGTTTAAATTACTGGCCATAGGGAATGAGAGTGTGACAGCACAAAACAGACAATCTGAATAAAACTTTCAGATGGAGATTACATAAAAAGAAAATCAATAGGGTCAAAATACATAAATAGAGAATTAATGGAGAGGGCTTTTATGGAGTGCTCAGCGGCAAACTCACGTAACTAGGCAAAATACGAGAGCTCTTTATAATCTCTTTTTCTCCTTTGTGTTTTTCAGGTCACCCTGGCTTACAAAAATCAAGTTGTATTTCTTCTGCTTTGCTTCCTGTAAAATCAATAATAACAATCAATTAAAACTTGTTCTGTGCCAGCAGGCTATTGTTTGTGATAATAATGCAGGGAGCTGAAAGAAGATTGCTTTATTTTCTTGACCTCCTCAAGGAAAGCACCCAAATAAATATGGTGTCTGTTCCATCTACAACTTGAAACCATAGCCTTGTCCCTGGGTTGTTTTTAAAAATTATATGAAAGAAGATTAGACGCTCTCACACCCTGCAAACAGTTTGAAGTATCTGCTTTCAGTATCACCATAACTGGCTGGGAGATAACATCTAATTTATGCCTAATTCAGCAAAAATTCCCAGTATCAGGCTCAGTCCGGGTTTTATTTTGATTTGAATCCTCTCTGATCCCACTGACTTTGGTCAGTTTTCAGCAGATGAAAGATGTGAAGAGTCATGAAATTACCTGGCAATGGGAAATCTTTCACAATCCATACCAGCAGCAAGCTGTGTTCATCTCACAGCATCCAGGATTTCTGTTATGCTTCCCTGATACTATATAGTGTCTGTTCAGATGTAGACATGCACAAACACAGAGAGATGTATATAGAAATATACAGATATATACATATATAGACGTATGGAGAGAGACAAAGAGACAGAGAGAGATCCAGCACTGAAATTCTTCTACATCTGATGTCAGTGCAAAACATGGTCCTGAATTTTTTTCATTCACTTGTTTTCCCAAAAGCCTTGAACACCAGTCTGGCTATCCAAAGTGCCAGGCACTGTACAGATGCTGGAGCAGTGCTTTCCTCAACAGCTGGTATGTTAAGCATATATGAAAAGCAGACAGCAAATTGCAGGAATATCAGAGAAAAGAGGACGAGATTAACAGCAAGATCGACTACGGGCCAGCAATGCACACAGCTTGTCCAGGGGTGCGGTTGCATTAGATCTGAAAACAAAGTTACAAGGGTTTGTCTACTAGAGATGGGCAAGTTATGCAACTATTTGAACATGAGCATGCCTGCCTGTTCAGAAAGGAGATTAGGGACTTGAATACGCTTTTATACCTGCAAAATAATTAGTATCAAATAACCAAGTCCACTCTGCACTTTTCCTCTAAATAGCAAAATGTGAATGAATTGTTTGTTAATTTAGACACGAAGGCTGAGATTTTTAAAGGGCCCCAGCAGTGTTAGGCATGCAGCACCCAACAGCTGACACTGAGATTTGGCCACATGTTTCCAAAGCGAATCCTAATAGGCTTACACTACTTTTACATGCTCACCAAAGAGGCATTACACCTATTTTGTCTGGGGAGACACTTTTCACTCCACAGTGCTGGTCCTTTCAGCCTGGTGAAAAGCATATGGCCCAGGCCTTGCCAGCTCCACAACTCTAGGGGCTGATGGACCCTGATCACAGGCCAGCCACTTTAATGCTATTCCCAGCATAATGTCTTGCTGTTTGTCCTTTTTTCTTCTTTCTTTTTTTTTTTTTCCCAAATAAATTAACATAATATTTTACCTGGTAATATTATGGTAAATAACAACACCTGTGTTCTGTCAAGGTCTGATGTCAGAAGGGTTAAACTTAGGACTAGAATAAACAGAAGCAGAGTTGAAAAGACATACACCATCAAAATGTCTTATCCATATCCTTTTGGCACTTCTAACTCTACTAACAGCTGTTATTTCTGGTTTGCTGGTAAGGCATCCCTATGCTGTTTACTAGTGGGGCAGATGCTAGTACATATCCAAACACAGCTGTGATCAAAAATAATCCCATTGCTCTTTACCTGCATCCCTCCCTCACTCCTGTCACAACTTACACAGGGTTACAATTCAGCATAAATGAGCTTTCAGGTGCTGGCTTCCATCTCTCATTTTTCTTACAGATTTATCAGCTCTGCTTTGTTTAATGTCTTGAGCACAGCAAAACTCTTCTGATCACAGAGTCTTTCCTACTTCACACTGTCTGTACTGGGAGGTCACCTGAAGCTGATGCAGGAGAAAGACTGGTCCTTTCTGGCATGAGACTGTTTCTCTACTTACCGATTGCACATTGCACAATGCCATTAGTTTATTAAACTTCTTGAATGTCCCAAGGAAAAAAAAATGAATAACACCTCCATAACACCACTGTATCCAGCTGGCCTCCAGCAGTGGTTGGGAACTCACTGTGATCCACAGATGTAGTGAACCGCAGAGCAGAGAATGGACTGTTATCACCATTTCCAGACACACTCTTAAACAGCCTGATTTTATTATACTTCCAGTGTTCATATGGTGAATCAAAGTGCTTTCAAACAAACAAGAGTTACCCAATTAAGCAGAATGAGACAGCAAGAAAAAACACAGTAGATAGGAAAACAGGCTTGTGCCCCACTCCAGATCTATTAAAAAAGCCTGGGTGAAGACTTTCATTTTTCCCTGCTGCTTTTAACCCCCAAACTGAAGAAACTAGGGCTGGTATATATTCTTGGTGCTAAACCCATCCTTCTTTGATAATTCCTTGATGCTGTACTCAAGCATCACCCCTGCCTCTCTGTGCATCTGTTAGTTATAGCTGCTGAAACTTCCAGACCCTCCCTGGGTGAGCCTCCCATGAGCAGAACAGAGGCAGAGATAACCTGGAAGGAAAGCTTATAAAGTCAGCAGAATGCGGTGGGCAACAACTTGGGTGTCTCCTGGCTGGTGCTCCCTAGAGCTGCAATTTACCCAGCTAAGACCAGCAGTGTACAGGCCAGGCTGAATCCCACACCCTTAGGGAGTGCTTTTTTAGAAATTAAAAAAAACAAACCAAAACAAAGCAAAACAAAAGATTACCCAATGTTTCCAGGTATCGCAGACCTTGAAGAACTGGAAAAAAAGTTACTCAACATAACCTCTATTAAAATCCTCTTGACTAGTTCATTTACGCTCTCTATCTCCTTAGTATCTCCTTTTCTTTCAATTTTGCTTTCAGTTTGTGAAGCTCTGATGGAAATATTTTCTGCACAGATGAATAACAAATATCCTCATCCCGGCTTCACTCATATGTTCACCTGGCAGAAGTCCCAGACCCAAGAATATTAAGCCATCAAGCAGGTAACGACACTTGGCTTAGGACTCAGGGTCCTTGCAAGAACTTGTGCTGGTTGTATTTGAAACATCAACAGAAAAATCAGTGGAACAGAACTTCCCGTAACTGAAACCCCATATCACTCTCAAAAATCCATCAGAGCCACGGACAAGTCAGTGAGATTGTATGACAAGGGATTTTTTCCAATGTTTGTCTTCCTCTCTGTGTATTGTACTGGAATATGCCAACACCTTGCAAAAATCCTTCTTCGCTCACATTTGCTGATCTGTTAAATAGCCTGGGCACCTTCTTAAGCTTTGGTTGTGTGCTGGGTTCATTGTATAACTCTGTTTCCCTGAGTTTTATTAATGATTGATAACCATATTTCTAAACCATGCCTATTATACTTTTATGAGGAAAGCTGTTCTGCTCAGGTCCTTTACTTGCACTTTTTCCCTTACCTGTTTTCAGTGTATTTAAGTTATGCTATAAATATTTTGAAAGACTTTCACTTGCTACAATTATGTTTCTGAGAACCAGACTGTGTTTGTTAATTCCATAAAAGCTTGCAAACAACTGTCTCAACCCTGGAGTAAAAAATACAGACCCACTATCTCCTCTAGCTTCTGCAATCAAGGCTCACCATATGATCACAAAATAGGCATGGGGTGCTCTCGATACAACAGTGTGTTTGATACACCACCTTTTCACCATGAAAAATATTATGTATACTGCCCAGCAAAGTTACCCAAATACTACGTGATTTGAGATGCTTTTTATTTGAGTGTACAAGCTCAGACTCAATGAAAATAGTGTCATGTAGGCTCCAATAGGTATACCATTCACTTCCTATTTTAGGGCATTCACTGGTACTATTTCTCAGCACTTTTGCAGATATGTTCATTTCCCCTACAGAGCTTGAAGTTTTAAGCCCAGCATGTGAAGCATCTTTCCCTTTTCTGTCATTTTTTGAAAGCTTTTTCCCTCACATCTCTTTCAACTCACCAAAATTTGAGTTGCTGTGGTTTGGGTTTTTCTTCCTCTTTTCCTATACTTTGGTGTATTAAGGAAACAGTGTTTATCCAGTTCCTCATTACTACTTAAGCTGCTGGAAATTTTAATTCTTACCTGAAAAAGGAGTAGTAAAGTCCGTAAATACCTTCATGAAATGGACAATCAAACTGAGAACAGGTACTTGAACGAATCTTTTACTCCTCTGCAAGAAAGGATACAGCACAATTCCATTAGTGGAAAAGCCAAAAGAAGGGAGATACTCCAAATACTGTACTGAAAAAAAAGCTCTTGTTTTGTTTGTACGAGCTGAGAGATGGGATTGTTGTTCATTGTATAAGATAAAAAATTAAAGTAAATTAAACCTTATAAATTCTGATGTTGGTGGAACTACTTCTTTCTCATCACTGGCTCCACATTAGCCCAGTTATATGTGATCGGCACAGCCTTTTCTGGAATATTGTCCACTTGCATTCCCCTAACATACCCAGACGAGAACTAAAATGCCTCTATCTTAGCTTACCCTAGAGGTTTTACACATATATTGCCTTGTTGCTGTAGAGCAGGATTTATAACCTTACTGATGCAGTATTTCCAACAAGTCAAAGTAACAGGCATGATGTATTTATAAATTATAAAGCTCAAAAATAATAAATGTGTGTCTCTGAATTGAGATTTCTCTCCTTTTTAGTTTTTTCTTTTTTTTTTTTTTTTTTGGCCTATCATATAGTTATATTGTATAGAACTGGCACATTCGATATACACAAAACCCCAATCCTGAAGAAATACCCAGTGGCATGCTCATAGACCAACAGTGGCATTAAACCTGCTCACAGTTCAAAAGCCTTAAAATCTGAATTTAAGAAAATCTTTGAGAAGTCTTGACATTCCCACTACTAGTTTATTTTTAGTAAAGAGCTCATTGGTTATTTTCTTGTGTCACAAGCTGCTCCAAATGTAAGTATACAAAAGGCTGCATTAGCTCCATCAATTTAGCATATGTGACTGTTCATATCTGTACAGTACATTTCCTTACGAGTTGCATGCATGGTAAACAAGTGGCACGTTTCAGTGGTGTCCAGGAGCCCTGGACATTGATCCTGGGTCTAAATTACCAGTCCTCTGCTGTAGGAGAAAGGTTTGCATCCTCTCAAGGAAAAGCATTACAGGAACGATGAAGCACCATGGGACTGGGGGCTGGGCTCCTCACTCACTTTCTGCTTTAGGATTACTATGTCACACAAGTATGGTGTCCCAAAACATCCTGCATTTAGGTTTTGTAAGATGAAATGGAATCACACCTCTAAGCTTAATTTTCCTTCTTAATGTATATTTCCTTATTATAACATTTCTAATTTTGTGGCTTTTTTACTTTTCTTAACTTCCGTTATTTTGACTTATTACCTTTGGAATTAATTTTATTTGTTACCTTGCTAATCCTGTTTCATCATTTCTTTCTTATATCTCACCATTTTCCTCCTTGGAAAAGGTTTGCAATTTCCAAGCACACACACACACATACACAAACATGCACACACTTTAGTGGAGCACAAGGCAATGGCAGACTTCTCCTTGATTACTTCCCTGAATGGTGTCAGCAAAGAAAAAACAGATGTCGGAGGCACAGCTCTTAAAGGCCAAACAGGCCAAATTAAAGGAAAATGAAAAGATGTTCGGTAAATTCACTCATTCTTCAAACAAACTCATATTCCCTATCTAGGTTTTGAAAAAAAATTGCCATTCCTCCAACAGAAATATTCAGGAGTGTTTATGGTCTGCCAGATGATTGGAGTGTAATAAATGTAATTTTGCAAGCTTGTAAAATATCTTGACATTGCCTTAAAGAAACCACAATAAACTATCTGGTTACATTGCTTTATTTCTCTTTCTATACCTTATTAGACCAATATGCAGAAGATATAGCTCCAAAACAAGGGAAATTTACCTATTGCAACACTAGAAATAACTGAAAAGAGCTTAAAAATAAATTCTGTTGTAGGCGACAGTCCATTAAAACCCAGTGTATAGCTCTTTAAGCTTTGCTACGAGCCAGATCTTTATCTCAGATGCAGGCAGAGTGCCCATTTACTTCAATGGGAGCCGCACATGCATATTCTGAAGCAGAATTTGGTCTGGTGTGTTCATTAAGGGCTTCTGAACTTAAGATGTTACTTTGACGTTCCAGAAAAGACCTGTAGTACAGATAAGCTTCTGTTGATTCTCAGTGAAGCTACCTCTGTTGCTGTTTCTGGGCAAGTCCCAACACTGAGCCTGCTAGTGTTCCCCTCAAGCATGACATGCGCCTACAGAATAATGAAGACATTGAACTTTTTGATTGACAGAGCCTTATAGAAATGATGCACAGAAAAGAACAATTATTGCAACATCGTGGCAAACCCCATCTCAGATTGAAATTCCTTTTTCATCTCCAGGCTGAGGAACATGTCAGGATTATAAATGATTTATAAATGGCTATTGCAGGTACACAAACACACACAATGTTCTAGGAAGTTAAGTGCTACAGCTTCAGAGTCGAGAGCCCCAGCAGCACGTGCTCCTGGCAGCTCCCCAGATGTTCAGAGCCAGTGGCTGGAACTGTAGCAACAGCTGCCTGCAACCCTCAACCATCTCCACCCACCCAAGGATGGGCTCTGTCGTCGGGCAGATTATAGACCTGACTGCCAGGTCCTCTCCAGCCAATCTACAGCCTTGTTGCAGCTCACAGAAGAATTTGGCCTCAGGATCAGTAACTGCTCCTCTCCTCCTCCCAAGCCCACCTTGGATGACCCTCCATGATGAGAAGGGTTTCATCCCTAAGAGAGCATGTCCATAGAAACTGAAATACCATCAAGGTTCAGGAACAAATAAAAGCATCGAGTAATTTTCCGTGTTTGTCAACTTTGGCACAATTTCCACTATTCCAATCAGTGCTGCTCTTGTTCTCTAAAAAGAAGTAGCTTTTTTCTAAGCAGAGGTACTACATTTGTTCTCATACCCTAATTTATACAGGCTTCACATTATCTTCTGGCTTTATCTGGGTTATGGCATCACTTCTTCCTTTCATTCTCTATCCCATTATCCTGGACAAGGAAGATTTTTTGTGTACTTGGGATTCCTCCAGAGATTCTGAAACTCAGACACAGGGACTTACACAGTCCAAGCTGCCCACAGGGTTACTCTACCATTGACAGACCATAATGGCTATAGACAAGTGGATGCCACTGTTTACACCCTGGCACATCCCTTTCAGCTGGAGTCAGTGGTACACAACACCTGACCCCTAGAAGCAGATGCTGGGAAGCTGGTACACAGGAATCTTTACCAGCCTTCATCCAAGGAGGGCAATCTCCACAAGAAGAAAAAGGTGGGCAGCAGGAACTGGTGACTTTCTAGTTCTGGAGAATTTCTAGAAGCTTCCTGATGTCAATCATCTGTCTTTAGGGGGAGAGCTAAAGGCCTTGGTCTCACGTTGTTATTCCTTCAGGAAGGAGCAGAGCCAATGGATGGAGGGTGCTACTTGTCCTTGCAGCCCTGACCAGAAAAGAGTCATTACTTCCATCTAACACATTGCCTCCAGATGCACAGCAGATCGAAACCCATGTATTTAAAAGGAAGAGCAAACACAATATCACTAGTACTTAGTAGCAGAACAAGCAGATTACATATCCCTATCCGTGCTCCTCTGCTCACATCTTTGAAGTTGCTGCAATGTAAATGACCCTGCTCATGCAGCGGGAGAGCCCACTTCAGTCCCTGGCTGTGTGGGTGAACCAGCACAGCCCTCAAGGTCAAAACAACAAACACGCACTCTAGCTACGGTGAGCACTATCTCAGTAAGATTATGCATCTCTCTAGGAATTTGCTTCATCCCTGTGCCAGAGATTCAACCTCTGCAGAGCCCAGAACTGCAGCAGCAGAGTTTTTCCAATGCTAGGTGCTGAATGACACAATAAAATAAAAATGATCTTGTTCATTTCCCAAAGCACCTTCTCTTGGAGAGCCTGACACAAGGAGAACATGCCTCATCATACCTCTGTTTGGTAATCCCAGAGATCAGCCTTTACACAACTGGGGAAAAGGAGCTATACAGAGCTCAAAGGATTTCACTAAGACTAAACAAAAAGTTTATGATTGAGATAGGAGGGAGACACTACTGCAGACACCTCTACTGTCTTTTAATCTCAATATTGTTTTTATTATACAGTCCTGCTCTTCATAGATCCTGCTGCTCCTTTGCTGGAAAAGGGAAATAGTTATTTACATTTTGACACCATATCCTGGACTGAGGCAATGAAAAAGGACATCAGACTAATGTCTGAGCTGCAGTTTGACAATGGATTCATTAAAACAAAGCAGCCCTGCAGATCTGGATTATAAACAAAGCAATTAACAACGACCAAAATTTGCAACCTATTAAAACTATTTTGGGAGCCAGGCCCTCAGCAGTATCTCAGAAGGTCATCTCAGAAGGGCATACCAGCTGCTATCAGCCCAGCCTGTGGCTGCTTGGCTCTGGTCAGTGTCAAATCCATTCCCCAGTGCACACCCCAAAGCAGCCCTTGAGTCAATCCATGTATTTTCAGATCCCAATTAATTAATTCGGCAGCTGGCTGACACTACACCCTCCTTCCCACTCCGGCCACACTCATTATACTGGGCCCAGGGGGAGAGTTGGGGTGCAGATGCTGTTGCACTCTCTTATTTCTAGCATACGCCTGGAATGCCGCACTGGCTGATGATGGGATTGCTCCCATCCCGGAGCCAAGGCTATTTCAGCTAGCCCTAGGAAAGGTCAGGAGAAGAAGTCCTGACACATGCAGACCTGGAAATCATCTCTATCCCAGCCTCCAGAACCAAAGTACTGGGGAATTCACTGATTTTCCACAATCCTGTTGCCTCTCTACACCTTGCTCTTGGGCTTTCCAGGCTGCCACTGTTTCCCATGCACCCATCAGAGAGGGGGAAGCGTCAGCAGCAGAAAATGGATGCAGGTGCATCCAGCCTGGAAGGTTCTCAGCAGGCAGTGATAGGGATCACAGCCAGGCCTGTGCTTTTGCCCAAGGTTGGTTTTAGTGCCTTAAAACCAGCACTTGAAACAGCACTGCCTGGGCTTGGGCTCTGCCCAGTCCTTACCCATCACCTTTTTAAAGAAACACCAGTTCTGTTGCTGAGAGTCACAGGAACATGGCTTATTGTACATGTTGGTCTTTCAGCATCCAGCAACAATGCAGCTGATTGTACTACTCCTCTTATTTTTCCACCTTTTCTTTTTTCCTCTCAGCTACTCCTTAAAATCTCACTCCTCTGTAAGAGTTTTGGATACTCTGGCATAGCTACAGTTATCACTTCAAGTGTAAATTTATAGTTTATGGTACTTACAAAACTCAGCTACATACTTCTGAGTGCATAAAATATATTCAAATATATAATTTGTTATATTATTTGCCCCTTCTCTATAAACTATTAAGGATTCTCTTAAAAACTTTAACTCTCCAGTGACTTTTATTCCAATGTATTTTCAAAGGATGCCAGTAATTTTCTGAGGCTGGAAATAAGGCTGGAATGGCAGCATGCTCCTTCCACAAAGGAGGGGCAAGTAAGTCAGCTCATAATAAGTTGTGTAGTGTAATAGATAATAGAGATACTACATTACATGCTTTTGTTCCAAGAAGTTTTGAATTTCTAGATAGCTATGTAATGTCCAAAAGTTTCTTATGTTTTAATCACAATAACAGAGCAGCCTGTCTATTTACCTTAATTATTCATGTTGAGGTTTTCAAGGTTCTTTGTCTTTGTGTTCCCATCCTATGAACTCATCAAGCATCGAAGTTTGGAGGGGTTTTTTTAGCTTGTGTTCTCAATACATTACAGTTGGCATCACACCATGAAACACTTTGGCAGCCAAACAAATAGCTTCACATGAAACCCAACATAATCGTGGGTTATTGAAATATGCTTCCTGTACATACCTGGAATTCCCCTAATTAGCAGAGTATTTTCTAATCTGTCCAAAATGTATTATGCCAAAACCACAATGCATTTTCCTTCTTGTCCACCCTGGGCAGTCAACTATTTCACTCCATCAGATTTGGAAAGCCACCATGAAGGGAACCAAATCCTCAAGATCTCTGAATATGTGATTTTTTTGTCCCATTGATTTCATATAGAGATTACTTGGCCTGAAGTCTTTCACAGGATAACCCAAAGCAATCGCACTTGATAAAACACTATATACACTTGCATTTTTACGGAGCTGCTTTGCCAACAAATGCTACAACTCCCAAGCATTCCGCTTTGCAGTTCTCACCAGCAGAAGTTTTCTATTTATTTATTTTTTTAGATGAATTGCATTTTGGGAAATGTAGTTCTTACCAGCTACATCTTTCCTATCCACTTTAAGAGCAAAAGGTGGTGTGAGCCAACTTAAACCCTGAATGTGGGACAGCTTTACCAGTGTAGCCCTCCACTGGCAAATATGGAAGAAATTCTTTTGTGAAAACAATTTATTATTTTTTTTAAATGCACTTTTCCTTCCAGGTATTGATAGTGGAGAAGCCTTCAACTGTACAATGATTATTCTGTGCTTCATTAGCCACTGTGGATCTAAATTCCCACTCAGAAATAGCTCCAGCTTAAAAGCTTTCTGTGGTTTTCAGCACAGAACTGAGTAGAGGGGGGGAGAAATACCACATGCCTTTGGTGACCAATCATGCAGAATAAACAGCAGATACTGATAAGCTCTGATTTCAAGGTAAGCGCAGCCCATAGGCTGGAATGTATTCAAATCAATCTTTACATATAATGAACAAATGTTGAAGGTCAAAAACTATATGCAGATAACTCACAAATAGCAAAAGAGACTGAACTATGCAATGAGATGTTCATTACAAATAAACCACCTCCTTTTTTGATCAGATACAGATCTTTTAATAAAACACTTCATAAGTCTTCAAGAGAACAGTCTGTGAAAATGAAGAGGAGAAATATCTTTTTCTATCATATTGAACACTACCAAAGTTTGAGAATATAACATATTGTGCAAAGCCAGATTCACCCTCCTGAATTAATTTCCAGATTTTGAAACTGTCGACTAGTTTTTGAGTGTTGATGATGCATAATCAAATTGATTTTAGCACTGATATATGGCCTCAATTATGGAGTTCTACATCAATCTAGGAATTAATATTTCAGTCTAAACACCATTTCACATTCTCCACAATATAACTTGTCACAGTTAATCTCCAGCCTTGATGTTAAACATCTCCTTGCTATCAAACTGTAAGTACAACATGGACTATATTTTCTGTGCTGCTGGAAAGAATGATGGAAGACTGAATTGATCGGAAACCTTGATCTACCTTGTCTACAATTTTCAGCAGTGTTCAGTGATTTATATACCAGAGAAGGTTCTTTGATTAGCTTGCCATAGTCTAGAAAGGCTAAACATTACAGGCATTAAAATTTCAACACAAATGTTATCTCTGCAGTAAGCACAATAGTGACATCTTATGCCTATCAATACATGTATTAACTGAAGTTCTGACACTTCTCAGCAGAGATTTACCTCCAGAGCTTTGAGGTTTGAGCAATCAATACGTAACCTACTTTGATGCAATCCACACACCAAACTACATTAAAATAACATTAAGGCTTCCTTTAAGCTGACAAAGCCAGGAAATGCAGAGTTAAAGGCAAAAACTCTATCCTTACGTAATTTCAGATTCTGCAAGCAACGTCTGATTTTGTGCCATAGTAACCAGCTACAGCATGATTTCAGTTCTCCAGTTCTCTAGGCTTTAGCTACATTACAGACCCTGTCCAGTTGTTTTAAACCAACTTTAACAGACTTGTCTAAAATGCATAAAGGAAAGAGATCTATAATGACTTCTTGAATAACAGATATCTGACGCAAGAAGCACTCCAGCCCTGTGTTTACTTCTTTCCCCGACACAAGGCTCTGCAGAGCAGCAGCTGAGAACCCTCACCTTCCTCCTGCTGCAGGTTCCTGAAGAGCCCAGCCCTGGAAGAACTCTGGATGCATCCTTGCATCCACCAAAGAAGGACTGACATTCAGTCGTTTAAGTGTCCTAACAAATACAACTGCACCCTGTGAAATAATCACAGTGCATTAAAGTGTTGCTCTTAAAGAGCATTTGATCAGACATTCACAAAATATTCCAATTTTAGCAAACATCTCTTAATGCTATCTGAAACCTAAAGTGGTTTTCTTTGTACAAAACTTTTCTAGTGTAAATTCCACCAATTCCACAGAATTTGGTTAAAATCTCCATTTTCCCCTGAGAGGCAGACAGTTGCCTGTGTAGGCTATTCATACACACGGTACCCACCCCACCCAGAGATCACTTGGAGTTTACCATTTAACTCCTCTGTATCAGGTGAACTATATTTTCCACTCATTATCCACAAAAAAGCTTATTCTGTCATTACTTTAGGATTATTCATACCCTTCTAGTTTCAGATACGCAATCTGCTTAAAAATTAATGGCAAAACATACTGTGAGGTGAGAAACACCAACAGAATATTACTGATAGGTGTAGCACCTTCTTTCTCAGGTACCAGGATGCTTTCCAAGCAAGACTCCCTGCTCAGCCAGAAAGGACCGTCTAAGCAAAACTGAGAAGATGTTGAGCAGAATAGTTACATTTATTGCACCTTAGCACTGGAAAGAAAGACAAACGTAGAAAAAAAGTCCATGGGAGGTGTGTTATGGTTGGGTTCTGGGATCTTAAATGTCTCTTTCACCCTAAATGATGCTATGATTCTAATTAACGAAGTTGAATTCAGCCAGAATAGCTGGGTTTGTCTGTTGTGAAAATGTTTATTGTGTCACTTGTGTTTCAACAGGTTATAACTGTCAGCTGGGATCTGCTAGCAGGCATCCAGTGCCACACTTAGACTATGGAACAGCACTGGCTAGAAGCAAGATTAACTCAGAAGGAACAAGGCAAAGATAACCATATCTCCAGGCCACTCAGAAACAACAGAGAATCTTGTTTCTGCCAGCCCTGTAGAAACAATGAAGGAAGCCAGTTTGCAAGGCCAGTAGGTCCCATAAATGCTCCCTACGTGCCCCACCTTCCCACACACACAAACAAAAATAAAGAAGCAACCATAAAAAAACCCAAAACTTCCACATTTGAGAAATAAAGTGTTATTTTCTGAAACCTCAGCTTTCACTCTTCTTCTACTTAGATACTGAGGAGGCCAAATGAGTTTTATGCAATTTGTTAAGACTGCAGCCCATACTCTTGGAGCTGCAAACTAGTCCTTATAGTGCATGGTCGCATGGCCAGAATTTTCGCTACTGCATGCAGTAAGTGCATCCACTCTCACCTAATAAAACCTTGGTTTTGGAAAGCTTCATCTCCAAAGTTTCTACAACAGAAGGAAACAACTTAGGTAATGTATAGGATCAGTAGATTACATTTATATAAACTGAAAAAAGATTCAGAAATTTTTTAAAGGCTACAAAGTCAGATTTATGTTCTTGCTTTAATGTGTACTTTCTGCTTTCATACTTCACCTTCATTAACATTTGAGGAAGATAAATGAGAAGACAGGTGCTTTTGGCCCAGGATTCATTTGCTTGTGTAACTCAGACCTAATTGCAGGTCTGCACTACAGCCCTTAAACTCTTTTGTACAAAGCATGCATAATCAGCAGACTTGGATGATTCTGCTAATACCACAGTTAAATGCCTTGAGCAAACACACTATTGTAATTTTGCACCAATTTGAAAATATCCATTTAAATGTTAAATGAAGAGGAACTAATCAATAAAAACATGCATAGACTCTCTTGGGAAGTACACTGGAAAAGACAACAATAATCTGCCATTAACATGCAAATAAAGACACAGCAGGAAACAATAAGAGTATTGACTTCACTGCAGTACTTTAGGAAGAATGTTTTACTAAAATTTGGGCCAAATTCCACTTTGATTTAAATCACTCTAAACACAGACCAGCTCGATTTGATGTAGTGGGGAAAGGAACAGAACCTCCAAACGCTGGAGGCATGCAGACAGCTGCTGATCGGCCAGGCTGACCATAGCCCCCACACTGTATTTGGGGTAAGGTGATGTACAAATATTTTAATTAGATTGCCTAAAGAGCTCTGCATCTGAGACTGTGTGCAGTCATGCGAGCATGGAGTGAAAGGAAGAAGCAACATAATGTACAATCAAAGGCTTTAAGTGGCCAAGACCCTTTTTTATTCCCCAGTCTACCTAATTATTTCTTATGCTAACATGAACACTGTCAGGCATCTATAGCCTTCTACTTCAGGCTTGTGAGCTAGTTCCCTGAAAGGTACACATCAGAAATAGATAATAAATAAGGAATAGAGAGATACAGACCAGAATTCTCTCTGTATCAGAGAAGAGTTTTAAAAAATACGGACATGTGGGGAAATGGACTTGGTTAGCATCAAAGGAAAATGGAGAAATCATAAGCAAGAGCACATAGAATGGTACTGACAGAGGTATGAAAAAGGTTGAAGGCAAAGCCTGAATTTTTGAAGAGGAAAATAATGAGTGCTTTGAAGAATAAAAAAGCTGGGAAGATAGGCAAGGAAAGTTTTTTGTAGAGGCTGCAACAAAGAAATGAGATGCAGAGGAAGAAAGTAAAAAAGCACATAATAATCAAGCTAGAGGAAGAAAGGGGATTTCTTTTGAGAACTAGATTGCTAGGTGATTTGACATCTCATCCTCTAATCCACAATTCATTGTGCCACAGGATAACATTCAGGTTCCCTCTTGCACAACTCAGCTGCAACTAAGCTACTGCCATACTATTGCTATCAAAGTAAAAACAAAAAGCTCGTCCAGAAGTCAGAACCAACACCTGGAAACTCACTGGTAATACCAGTTTGCCCTGTGAATATGCAGGCTCAGTAGCCTGAGCAAGTCAGATGTTTCTGGAAAGCAAAGTTTTTTGTATTTTCTAAGGTGGATCTGTGTCTTTTAATTCAAAACTACGAGCATTTTTATCATGCTTTGTAGAGCCTCATTTTAGCTCTTGCTGGCAACAATACAAACCCCCCAGTGTACATCGTGCTGACACTGGAAAAGTGAAAAAGCTGCAGTGTACTTCTCTGTGTTATCCCAGACACCGTCAACTGCGGATTGTCGGCTGTAGGCTGTAAAGAGCCTTGCTCCTCTTGCTGCCTTGAGAGTCTTTGCTCGGCAAAGGAGGCAGCTACAGTTCAGTCCTTAACCACTGATTTTCCTTTCCTGGCACTGAGGAATGTAAAACTTCAGTGAATGTCTGAAACAGAAGGAATGTTCTAGCACTGCTGTCATGATGGAACAGTCCACTCACCCCTGGAAAAGGCTGAATGCTTATTCAGCCAAGATGGCCCACCAGGAGAAAAAATATGGACTCCAATACATTGAACAACCTTTTGCAAATGCAGTATGAATTCAATCACTTCCCTGGCTTCTTGTCCATGTTTGCAAGGGGACATGAAGATGCAACTTAAACCAGCAGAGTTTCTTTGCTGAAACTTCTTTGCCTTCCTTTAGTGACTATTTTCTTCAAGCACCAACAGTTATCCTTGGGATTATGCTCCCCAACACTTTAGAAATAGTAATGTGAGTAGTATTAACAACAAAACCCAGAGCAGCCTAATTAATCTGTTCAGGGTGATGTCTTGCCTGACTTTGGAACTATTTGGCTTTTCTCTTTGCAGCCATGTAACTCTGATAGCAGATCCAGTCAGTGGTTAGTGAGCTGCCTTCTTTAGTTCACTAAAAAAAAAGGAAAAAAATTAGTCCAGCCCTATGAGAGAATGTAAAGCAATAAAACACTGGTTATTTATTTTCACATTTCTTTATAAAAGCTGGCACAGATTGCCTTATCATGTCCTGAAACAAAGCCTCTCTATTTAAGCAGTGTTGTAGCGATTGCCACCTGGTTTATCTGCTTGACAAATCTTATTTTAGCTGCTCAGCCCATCTTATACACCTGATCTCAGTGAAACCTTTAAATTTGGCCTGAGGATCACGTGTTGAACACTGTTCCTATTTATACACTTCTGTGACCACACTAAGAATAAAAAAATGTCACCTGATGAATCAGGGGAAAGGAGCACTGGCATTGGCCCTGTTCTGATCTCACTCAAGCCTGATAAATTAGTTGTGATATCATAGTCTGTGAGGAGGCATACATAAGTGACAAGAAGAACAGCACTAGACACAGTCCGGCTGTCTCTGTCTAAATCTGAGGAATTAACAAAAAAAAAAGGTTCCCATAAAGGAAGAAGGAAATCCTTCATGTATCGAGGCTGCTGGACCTTGGGAGATTTGTTGGGATTTTTTTCCAATAAAGATCTATAAAACTTGCTCTTTCCCCAAAGTACAGAAGATCTTTATGAAAGTGCTTTAAACCATTAGTAGTTACTGGAAAAACAAAGGGTATTTTTTAAGCTGAAGAAGTCATTGTAGCTGACAGCTTTTTAAATTGCTTTGTGTTTTGCTTGCAAACTGGCAAAAGGAATAACCACTGTTTCTTGCAGAAAGATGCTTCTCACAGCTATTAAAAATGAAAAATGAGGTATCAGGGGAGAAGGATATTTCAAGGTCAGAGCTGGTCAGAGGAAACTCATTTCTGTCTTTGTTGATGAATCTCTTAATAATTTTCAAATATGGGATCCAGTACATATTGCTAAAGTTTTCACCTAGCCCTGCTGGCCCTTGGAGTTTCCAAGAGACTATGAAGAGAAGAGAGAAGTATTTTCCAGTTAAATTACTGGGCTGGGATTCACAACTGCATTTATCCCTGGGTCTTCCACTGATTTTCTGAATTATTTCAAAGAAATGTTTTCCACCACATCTCAAACTTTCAGCTGCAAAACTGAAAAATAGAAGTGTTTTGCACTACATTCATGAAAACATACACAATACTTGACCACAGACACTTGATCAGGTTTATATGATAGTCTCAAAGTCCTCATTAGTGCCCTTGTATTAAACTTTCTCAATAATGGTGCAGTGCTCGTGAGCTCCTGGTTAGTCCTGCTCCCTGTTTGATTGTAAGTGACAAGAAAAGAAACACAAATATATGCAAAGAACATGTCTTTGGCATGCAAATATTCCTAGGTCCCACTTATTGCTGCTGACTCTGCTTCAGCCACTTGGGAAATGAAACTACTGGACATGGGATGATAGCTGGAATGGACACACCAAATAACTGAAAAAAGTATTTGGAGGCTAGATCTGGGGAAGCAGTGCCCTGGAGCATTACCCCTTTGTGGCAGATGGACATTCATCCATCCATCCATCAGTCCACCCACCCACCCACCCACCACCTACCTATTTAAACTAGAACTAAAGAATAGGCATGCTGGTAGGGTATGGTAGGTATGTATATATATGGTATATATATATCCATATATTCCTGGTATAAGTTCCTGGGAAGCAGTCAGGAGGAGATGAATAAGGACTGGGCTTGTACAAAAGGATCCCTTTCCAAAAATATACTCGTCCGACAACCTGTGACTTATGGGCTTCCTCCAAATGTCCTGCAGACTTTTCCAACACCGGTTTTGGTGATCTCCCACCAGAAAGGGACCAGGTTCTGCTATGACAGAAGAATTTAAGGCAGAGAAGACCCTCTTGTGCAGCAGGGAAGAACGATAAAGTTCTTACTTCCTAGGATTTTCCCACAACTTATAAAAAGGCAGTCACCTACAGTAACTTATGGACCCAATGTGAATAAGAAAGGACCTCTTGGACCTTTCTTGAAACCCCCAGCAGAAAAAGATATGTTTGTTAATTCATGTTGTAAGGCCATCCTTAAAATCTTGCAAACTGTACCTAGTTACGTCAATGAAGAAGACACAATCTTCCATGGAAGTATGTGGAAATAGAAAAAAAATATAGCATGAGGAGACTTCATTTTACTTCATATTAGAAAAATGATGGTGTTAAAGTCCATATGCAAATTAATATAAACATAATAAAGCTACAGATATGCCTAGCAGGTAGGTAATATCTTTCCTTAAAACTAACCAGCTCCCAGGGATTGATTTTTGCCATGGATATTCCAGTTTATAGCACCATTTTTCTAAGTGATTCTCTGCACTAGAGGATAATTCAGATGATGGATCCCTCTCAATTACTGTCCATTAGAAGACAGGAAAACATTAAGTTCAAGTGAGTTTTATGAGAATTATGGGTTACCCTTTAAGTGAAGAGATTGTAAGTGAAAATTAATTTTTAACAATTTCATTTCTGATGTTGTGTAACATGATTCTGAGCAAAAAAAGCTTTCCTACAAAGATTATTTTTTTTGAGTAAAAGCATCTTTCATTAAGGAAAACGAAACACAGTGCAGCATAATGAAACCATCTAACTTCAAACATCCTCAAACTGCAAAAATTGCAAAGTATTTCACACGAGTTCCCTAACTGACTTTAAAGAGACCCTGCACCATAAGGTGTAGGATGACTGGTATACGTATGCAGATGTTAAAGGGCTGTGAGAGAGCACAAGTGCTGTCAGCACTGGGGCACCTTCAAGAAACACAAAAACACACTGGTGTTGCATGTGCACATTTTTATGTCAGAGTAGAATCTGAAGACTCCTAACCCACAAACATTGTAGAGATAAAAGAATAATATTTTAAACTAACCCACTACATTTTAAACTAAACTTTTCCCTGTGCAAATTCCAAATTTGCTCATACGGGTATGCCTAGTATTTGTAGCTCTTCATTTTAGCTACCTATTTATCACATTTGCTTAGGAAGTTCAGAAAGCCAATTTGAAAAATGCAACCCTCTCATATCATCTTGATACTGAGGTTAATTTAGAAGATAACATGGCCATCTTGCATTTGAAAGACATTTCTCTGATCTACTTTTTCAAAATAAAGTTAAACAAATTTGAGGATTCTGTTAGACTGATTTCTTTTTTTTCTTTAATTGACAGTATAGCTTAATAAGAAACATCGTGTGTTTACCCTTTGAAAATGACTGGAATAACTTCCCCAGTACTATTAGAGAATAAAATTTTTCTTCCTCCTTACAGACCCATGTGGAAACAAGAGAAGATGAACATTTTGCATGACACAAAGAACAATTGCTCTGCAGCTGCTGCTATGACCCTGAGGCTACACTAGAGTCATGGCCCACTTCTTTTCCCCTATAGGGATCTTTTGGTTAATGTATCCATTTAGTTTACAGCCCTAGTATAAATCCTACTTTATGCCAACTTAGAATTTCATAGCAGGTTGTTATCTATCTGTGAGGCCTGCACATTCCCATCAATAAAACATCTGCATTTAAGCCCTTTCTGACACTACACGAAATCCAAAGAATTTGTGTGGTGAAATCTTTGTCCTCCTGATTGATAAAACACCTAGGGCCAGGAAGTCACTATAAGTCCACTTCTTTGTTCAGTGTATCTGGAAGGAGTGACTTGGTCTGCCTATGTAACAACTTAGTTAACATTCAACAGCTTTCAGAACCAACACATAAAAAATGTATTCCAATACTTTGCAATACAGACATACAATACAATGCAGACATGAGAGATTCCTTTACAGGCATCCATACATACTCAGTCAATCATCAATGTTGTCCATGATTTGCATTCTCATGGCATCTTCCATGTGAAGCCCTTTACCAGGATTAGTTAAGGTCTTCACTGCACATCTATGAAGATGGCAGAGCTCTCAATGGCCGGGACTGAATAAAAACGTGTTACAGAATAGGGAAAATTCCTGATGCAAGGTGAAATATTGGCCTTTTCAAGGCAAAAAGATGTTTTTGTTTCAACTTAAGTAGAAACGGGAATTGAGTTCATTTGCTTTCTATCTTTTTATTATTTTAATCTATGAAACCAAGGGTCCATTCTACTCTTCCTCTCCTTTTGGCTGTACTCCAGCTCCTACACATGCAACAGGGATCAATGACAATAAAATATGCTGGTATTGAAAATCTGCTTATTATTAATAAGGTAGATGACTCATTACTCCTTCAATATGATGTTAACATCAGAATAAAGCTAGCCTTTATTGCTATGGGGGTTTTGTTTATTTACTGCAAAGCTCTGTTGCTCTTGCCAGTGGTTTAGATCTGTAAGTGAGATCATCGCACGTGCTGCTGCAGCAACACCAGTTTGACCCCCTGTACATTCCAGACAGTGACAGTTTTTCCATTCTTCTGAATTGGAGTGGGATCAACCCCACTGTACATCACTGGAAACTTCCACATAGTCCTGTTCTTGTTTCACAGCATCGGATTAGGACTCCTCCGTAACTGTACAATCCACTAAGGTTTCAATATACGCATAGGCTAGACACACATTTCTTTAACTTCTTTGCACAAAAGGCAGCAAATGCAAAGTCCATAATGCTGCCAAGCTGCAATCCAGGCTGGACACTGAGGGGCTACACAGCCTTCTCTTCCTTCCATTCCTGAATCCCAGTGCTCATTAAATGCATACTTAGAGTGACTGCACAATGACAGTAGAGGGAAAGCAGAGACTGAGACCAAGAACACACTGGGATGGTGATAGCACACCACACAGCACCCAAGTATTCATCAGTAGTTGACCATGAGACAATGACATTCTATCAAATTAAAACTGGAATTTTGATTCCTCAGATGTTGTGGCTTGAAGAAGTTTCTCAAACTTGTGGTCAGGATATTTTTGTTAGAATGACCTCTGTTTGCCAAGTCCTTATACCTACAAGTGAATACTGAGTATGTTACGCTTTTGACTTTAGGACTGTCCAAAACCAAACACATGAAATTTTGACGCATGGAATTTATTTCCACTCTTCACCAGGAAAAGCATACAAACATATCAAGATTTCCACTTACAAAATTGGAAGAAAGAGGTTCTAAAATAGCCCACAGCTGAGAAGAGCACGTACTTCTCTAGGAGATGGGAAACCTACACTCAAAGACACACTCAGCATTTATCTGGCAGGTCTTGTGTCTTTGCCTGCCTTCCCAAAGATAAACTGGGTGAGCAAGCTGCAGTCTTCCTTGTCTTCCTCTTCTTTGTGAAAAGCTGATACTGCTTGTTATAAAGTTAAAACATAAGAGGAAACTTCCCAGACTGTATCTAAAATGAAACAGCTGAATATCTGGCAAAACCCATACATCATAAACTGCACCTCTAAAATTGATACTCCTCCTCCTAATGCCAGAAGCCTAAGAATTCCTTCCTTTCACCAAATTGCAGGAAACATCTCATCTCATTAATGTCACTCTTCTTTAGAATCTTTTAAATATATATTTTTCATTAAAATTTCAATTCTTGATAAACTGAAAGCAAGATCTTGTGACAAAGAGGTTATAATTAATCTAGCAAGAGCAGTCAGAGAAATCCATGTAATCGAAGGCAAATGTATGAATGAGGAGACTAATGCTGCAGATCTTCCAAAGTCTTTTCTGTGGAATTAATACTACAGAGATCCATAAAAGATTAATCAAGATAAGCAATCGATAACTTCTCAAGTGCTAATAAGCACTGCCATGTTCCATGATATGTTGAGCAGTTTATCATGTTTAACCATATGAAGATTTATAGAAAATCCATTGTTAAAACCAAAGGATGAGGTAATGCACCACTTAGTAAATGAAGTGCAATTAAAATTTATGCCTTATATTACACATTAAAAAGATCTGTAAAAATCATTTTGATTTCTTCTTTTCAAAGAAAAGAAATTAAGGTACGTACTAGTTACACTGTTCAGACAGTAGTCCTAGGAGAACAGTGAAGACAGCAATGGTATTCTTCAAGTTAATATCTGCTTTCAAGTGAAAGGTGATGAAATAGCCTTAAAAAATATTGTGAAGCTCTCTCTTCATTTTACTCAGTGATCAAACTTTGCTTGAAAACTTTGAAAGTTAAATAGAATTCCTATTAGGAACATAAAGGTCTCTGCTATTCGTCAATCTGATAGATTCGCAGGTCAGATGAGAGAATGACTTAATGGCTAATTAATAGTCCATAAACCACAGGTCTTGACCTTAGGGTCACTGTGACAGAGTTCCACACTACAGCATATTATTAATTAAAACCATCAAATTATGTATTTAGTAAATCAATTATTTAACTATATTCAGATCTCTCAAATGTAGTGACATGATTTGTTATTTATGTATGTCATTGGGCAGCAAATACATTCTGACAACCACATGATAAGCATCCTTAGTAAACTTTTAAAAGTTACAGTAACAGAATTTATATCAGTGCTTTCCCTTTATATTGTTTGTCTGGTTTTAGTTTTATTTGAGGGAATACTTTGTGAGATTCCCCTCCAAAGCTCAGCAAGATTTTAATTTAAAAATCTTTATGATCATAGACATTGCATACAAAAAAAGGCTAAGATTCTGCCTGCTTCCTTGATAGATTGCTAACTCCTAAAAGGCTTGTTGTAAACCCAGTAACACTATATACATCACTTTGCATTTGCAATGCCCTATACCATGTATTTAAGCATATACCTAACTGCATACCGACATGTTGGTTTTTTTAAGGGGAAAAACAAATCTGGAAATGAACCCCACAGAGTTTTTAATAGGGCAGA
>JAVHNF010031967.1:21667-35774 GCA_034783455.1 Micropsitta finschii | reverse complement strand
CTCAAAAAAAAAAAAAAAAAAAAACAAACTCTATTCTTTCATTAAAGATTTAAGTTAATTTAATTGCAAACTAGTATCTCTAAATCTGAAACCTGAATGTGTCATTTAAAGACACGGTTAAATTATTATATAGAATAATTTATATTTAGCCTATATCTATCCTTATAACTGAGACGGCCATTGGTTAAAAACGAATATGGCAATAATCCCATGCATTATAAATAGCATCCAGAACAGTACCACTGCCTCACCATTTGGTAAGCTGAGGAAGTACTGATAGAGCTTGCCAGTTATCTGTATGATATTTTGGTCATGTACACATGCTGAGCAGCACCAGGAACTTCCCCTGGCAGAAGTAGTTTTGTCTCAGACATAATTCAGTGTGCTGTGCTTGCCACCTGCTGGATGAAGCCACAAATATGTCTTTCATCTCAAAAGTTGTTACAGGAAGAAACAGCAGTATTTCCCTGCCTCCTGATGGATCTGGAGATCCTTACCTGTGGGCAAACTCATGTAGAAACAAAATACAAACTTGCCCATCTGGAAGGCAGTTAACTTCTTTGACAGGGGTTAAACAAGCATTTCCTCATCATTTTCTCATCCCTTTGGTCACCAAAATCCAGTGTCCCCAGTGATCACAAAAGGTAGCTCATTTGCGAAACACTGATTGCATTATTACAAGAGCCATCCCAAAAAGAAAAATATATATGTATAAAAAAAATCAAACTCAAAGCGTATTTGCATGAGTGATAACTGAGAAATACTTAGTTGAAAGGACACATTTATCACCAAGAAGGAAAATAATCAAAATCAGTAGTGACTCTGAACAATAAAAATGACAGAGAAGAAAAGAGAAGCCATTGGCTAATGATTTGGATCATTTCAGGCTAGATCCTGCATTTTTAAGAGCCTGTGTATCCTGGGCTGCTGGTGTCACCTGTGCTTACCTGGGTCACAGGGAAAAGCACAAGCATGTACATTTGGCTGTGTTGCTGCAGGAAAGGTAGGAAGGACTTGCAGCTGGTGTGCTCTGAAGGCAAGACTGACCTTGAATTGCTAAGCAAAGAAAGTGGAGGGCAAAGCTGCCATTAAATGATAGTAGGAAATTTTTGTTCTTCTAAAGGACAGGAAAATGGTCATCAGCTAACCAAATATACTTAATCCTGGTTTAGTGTTTCCTTAAAGGAAAAAAGAATAGGCATATCAATAGATACAGAGACGAAACTCTCCAGCAACTATAACTGGGCAGCAGCAGAGAGTAAACACTTTCGGAGCACAGAGTTACTGCGTACAGCCACATCCTGTAGTTTCAGGCATCCCCATGAAGCCCCAACCTGAGAGCTAACTGGAAAGTCCCCACTTCTCTCAGCACACCCACACCATTTCCATCATGCACCTAACTGCAGCCAGTACAGGTCTTCAGAAATACCTTGATGCTAAGCATTAAGCTTCCCTGCCCATACACGCTGAAAATACCATGTTGGAAAGCTATGCATGGGGCACGCAGAGCAGAAGCATGACAGAGTGCACAATCTGGCCTTTGTTGCAGACCTTTGACTCTATGGCCCCAGTGAGGGTCCTGTAAGAGATGGCCAGGACATTCTTTGGTGTAAGAACTTACTCCTTGCCAACAGAGGAGGAGGGAATAAGATTTGGCTCTGTATGACTGCCATTTGGGGGGAACTGTGGGCTAAGCCCTCTTAATTTAAGATCAAAATAAGAACAAGCTATATATATTTAAGAACAAACTCCCAGTATCTTAAAGAGCACAAAGTTAAGATGCAACAGTATGCTGTTATTTTTAAAAGAAGCATCCAAAATACTTTTCATTCTTGGGATGACCAGCGTAAAATACTTGGCAAACTCTTACTCTGTCCCTGTGCAGCCCTAGTGCAAAGAAGTCAAGCCACTACTAAAGAGGACAGCATATAGCCCTAAATGCAGGCATCACAACTCTTGTCCTTTCACAATGATGTTCTGTTGACTTGTTTAAATGAATACTTTCTTTCTGCTGGCAGAATAATTACTAAATCAACGTTATGTTTGACATGCATAATATTTATTTGTATTTATTGTGTGGTAATGTTTTAATATGACTCATGTTTCATGCTCTGCTCTCTGCTTGCTTGCCTATTATACGCCTATCCTAAGTCATTCTGTATAATCTGCACTGGTCAGCCCAAATTCCAACAAAACCATTAGAGATACAGTGGGGATTAACTTGCCTTCTTATTTTTACAATTTCCTCATGCTTACACTGTTAATCAAGAACTTGCAGAGTAAGTACGAGGCCAAAAGTCCTTTACTTCACCAGGATTATTATTCAGGCAATGTTTTTTATCATCTTATGTGACAGCAGCAGAGAATATAGCAGGATTCCCAGGTTTGGTTTAATTTTGCTTGCATAGCTTCAGCAACAGTTTATCTTTCTGACCTCCTTTTTGAGTGTACTGAAGCGCAGGTATTCCCAGCAAGAAGATTGCTATGGAAGGGAGAAACAAAGATTTGGGAGGGGGTAGAAGAAGGCCAAAAGCAGGGACTTGCTGATTTGGGGAATATTTAGTGTTAAATGTAAATACTTAATTTTATTTTTGCTACACATTAAAAAAAACAAAACACAAACAAAAAAATCCACACCACCATAACCAAAAGCAGAAACAAAGAGAAACCCTTAAGAACAAATCTTTCAACTAAGTACTAAATCTTAAAAAAAGTTTTGAGAGGCTCTTAAATTTCTTAGTAACATCCTGATCAGTTTGGAACATACGAAACTGTTCTTACCCTGCTGACAAGGTCAGGGTCTCCAGGTCTGCTCTTTTACATCACATTACAGGCTTGGCCAGACCATCATCCCACCAGCCTGTGCAAAGCGATGAGGCTGTTCTACCCATCAAGTCCATTTCAACAGCGACCTCACTACAAGTCTGAATTAACAAATCCTCAATGTTAACAGCAGAGCTGTCAAGCTCATTGTTACTGAGTTCTGCAGATGCAGCTGGATACTTGAGAAATAGGTACAGATCACATTTGAGAACAATGTTGTGTGATCTTTTTAATGGACAAGTGCCATAGCCTGCAGCTTTAAAAGTACCTGGTAATTTAAGTAACAAGAACTAGATACCATTTTCTGTCAAATATTTTTGTGCAGTCGTAATTTGTGAAGTGGTAAATGTTAATGTTTTCTATTTCGATAGAGCTAGTTTTGTATTGTAAATTTTACTACTATAAGAACTTTCATTCTCTGAAGCATTACTAAAAACATGCACATCTTCAACAGATGTCTTTGTGAAAGCCATCTCCGCTGCTGTATCAATCCACCCAAAGCAAAGAAACATGTTTCTGTACTATTGTAAGTACTATGCTATCATCAGTGTATCTATAGCTGTGTATCTTAGGCAATATCATCCTTACCGAAGTATTTCTATGTAATGTGGTAATATTTTATCCCGCCATTCCTTTTAATCCAAAATCTGACCCAGCTGTAGTACTGCAGTTCAGCAATTCACTTGTGTTTTCCAGAACTAAGTTAATAAAATTTCCTGGGAGTGAGTATTTTTAAAATTGCTAGTTTTCTTATGTACAGGTTAGAGTTTAAAGGATAACTTAGGCTTAACTTTGTAGAAGCTAAATTAAATTAAAGGGACAGATTTACACAGAATATTGCATTAACTGTAGATCACATTACATTATGAATAGCAGCCCTGAAAAGGTAGACTCAGGTTCCTGCAGCTGGTTATTCAATGTACATATATCTACTTACTTAGAATAAGCTTTGGTGTTTCTAAGCAGTGCCACATTGTAGAGTGGCTTCAGTGGAAACAGGATCAAGTTCCAGCACAGTAAGAGGGGACTGGTGCTCTGCCTCCTCCCACGACAGTTGAAGACTGGGCCTAAGTAGTTCTGATAGCTTTTCTACTAAATAACTTATTTGTTTGCTATGTATTTTAACTATTCCTAAGCTTTATACGTTGGCACTGCTGTGAGGCTAAAATCAAGTACAGGCCCCGGTGCAGAAGGAGGTATACATAGACAGAGACATACCATCTCCTGGAGCTTTATAGCCAAATCAGAAAGTGAAAAACTGTTAAAATAGGGTGGAAAGCAAAGACTGTTGTTGAAAAAATACAAAACTGTGAAGGTATTTCACACTGTCATTAAATAAAAAAATTAAATTAAATATATGTAGAGGGTTTTATTTAACCAAAGAGCTAAAAAGCTTTTTAAACACAGAAAAGAAAATACTGAAAGGTTTTACGAGCAAGGAACAATCCTGCACAAACATACAGAGACTTTCAAGCATCTCCAAGCAAATGTGAACTCCACCATTTTTATGAAACAGAATAACCAGAAATGATTTAGTCAACAGATGCATATAAGACATTTGCAGCTGATTTGCTGACTTTTATTTCAGCAGAAAAAAAAAAAATGTTCAGTTATTCATTAGAAACCCATCAGGTAGTTATATGCCCATGAAAGGAAGGCAAGGTGCTGCATATAGAGTTACATGGGCTTTCTCTACCTAGCCTGAACTCCTCCTCATGCTTAGTTATCACGTGATATACAAATATACAAACAAAATAAAACAAAGAAATCCACCAACAAAAAAAAAACCCAAAACCAAAAAACCAGAAACTTCAAATAATTTCACAAAAATATAATATATACTATAGTAGTGCTATGTATATTTAATTTTGTTGAACAGCTATGACATACTAAAGGATCTAAAATATGTTTGGAGTCACAAGGTTTTATTCATTTATATAGCTTTTTTAATCTTTTGTAAGGATTCAGTGTTGACTGTCAGAAAACCTACCAACTATGACAAAAATTTGCAGACCCAAAGCCCCCTTTCTGTATAAAAGCACCCATAAAGTGAGAGAATGGGTATAATTTGCAGGATACCTTTCAAAGACAGGTCATAGATAAATGTACATAAGATGTAATTGCACCAACTAGAGAATTGTTAATGTTGAGCCTGGATATGATCACTCTAGATAGAAATGTAAGGCAGCATACAGAAAGGAATATTTTATATTATAAACTAGACTGTACAGTGCAGTATATACATATTAAATCCAGCAAAACTGTATTTGTTATTCTTTAATTTCTCTGCATATCTGTGATAGCTCTCTTTACTGTCACCTGTAATTTTTATATGAGATTAGACAGTAGAGATGCACCGCTCTGTTTTAAAAAAAAAAAAAAAAAAAAAAAAAAATCACATTTAAAATGGATTTCTGTCTAACATAACTGGGAAAAAGCATTTTTTACAGAAACACCTAAATCAGACCAACTGTATTTTGAAATACTGAAAATATTAAACAATCCGAAATAACTTTAAATAAGTGTTGGTTTAGCTTAATCTTCACACCATATGCTTAGTTTGTTTCTTCCAAGTTTTGTTTCTCAAACCTACAAGTACTGTGTTTTTAGCCTTAACTCCGAACACAGGTAGCAAACCAAAGAAAGGGGTCTGACTAGAACACTGATTCTAAATGAAAATGTACATTCTCTTTACAGCTCATACCCCTGCAATTCTGAAGTTGCACATCATTTTGTTTTGATCAACATTTGTGACTACCTTGTTTATTAAAGAAAACTTTAAATGTATATTGGAAAAATACATTGTACTTATTGCTCAAGTCTAGATACATTCTACCAAGGGATATGCTCCTACAGTTCTTTTACCTATGGTCTCTTTAAACATCTAACTTCAGTTTTCTTGTGGGACTCACCTCTAATGTGCATATCAAATATATTTCAAGAGCTTCACAGATCAGTGCCAAAACATCAGCATTCATTACTGTGATGCACAAGTATGCACTGAATTTAAATTTAAAAGTATACAGTACGTTAAAAAAAAAACCAACAAACAAAAACCAAAACCACCCAAAACACAAACAAAACAAAACAAAAAAACTCCACAAACTTAACACAAAAAAAACCAAACCACCACATCTAAAGGCATATTCCAGTCTTGACCTCTTACCTCCAGCCCAAAAGACGACTGGAAACTTTGCAAGCAAGATAAAATTTTCCTTACACTTCAATGCTTATCTTGGAGCTGTTTAAAGGCTGAATTTTCTGCCAAGTTAATTCAAATATTTTGACAAGGTTATTCCATGACACAACATGCCTTTATCTCTCCTGCGATATCATTTGACTGATGGTATGCCTATGTCACAGGAGAAGCTGATCAACACTGCAAAGCTCCGTAATTTCCAGCTACGAACAGACCACCACCCCCAGCATTCAAACTTACACAAAACATTAATGTGTTCATTACACGTTAATGAAATCCAGTTTCATTTACAGCAAATAAAGTTTACGCTTCTGGCCCAAAACCACCATGGAGGCAATGGCATCCTGAAAAAAAACAAACTGCAGACAGGGACATTGCTAAATTTCACCTACAATGGAATACCTGCATTTACTGCTAATATGTATTACTGACTGCTATCCAGCACACATCATATACATGCCACTGCTACATTCCAGCATGCTGCAAATATGCACTAAAACACACTAAGGCTTGTTTTTATTTGGCAAAGACTTGTATTTAATTAACCATGTCTAAATTTAACATTTGTTCTTCTATGATATGTTCTCCAAACACACAAAGAGTATATCATGCATAGTTGTTAAGTTCACCATAAAAGTAGAGAACATGTGGTCAGTACTAAGGATGTGTTCTGTAATTGTGTTAATCCCATATTGTTTTTAAATGTTTGTTTTCACAGAAAACAAAGAAAAACTTTCTCTATATGTTTTTAATTTGGGAAATACTTGATTTCCCCAAAGCACGGTACAGTTCTCTCAGGAGGGCTCTACCAAATTTCAAAACAAACAAACATTCCTATGCACAAGTTTTGAATCATGATTTAAACATTATTTTAAAATTTAAACTGTTTCTAGCCTGCTCTTCATTCTGCTGACTGTGCATTTGACAGGTTTTTGCTGGCAGCAGTTCAGTACTTCTTCCTCCTTCAAGGAGCTTAAGTAACAGGAGATAAACTTTATTTTTATACAGAGGGAAAAAATAATACACAGAACAAGAAACATTTGAAGACAGGGTATGCAGACATGGTTCCTACAGCTGCATTACACACTATTAGTTTGTTACATTGAAAATGGGTAGGATTCAAACTTAGAGCCTATCTAAGAACTTGTCTGGAAGCTCAATATTATTTCAGGCTGTCTGAAAGGCATGAATCTTCAGGCATTACAGGGATCGAAGTTGCAAACATGCATTTAAGTATATTTTAAACCCTTTGATATTCTACGTTTAGACTTTCAAATTCCACTTTGTAATAGCAAGCATTGCCATTGATTTAGAGAAGTCAAAGCAGTTCTGCAAACATTGGCCATAAGCCTGTCGCAGCTGTTCCTATGAGCAAACACTGCAGTCTAAACACCACTCCTAAGACTTCTGTAACGCAGTACAGAAAGAAATCTGCTTTATTTCCATCTAAAATGGTATTGCTGTTTGGACAAGATTATAATTGCTAGCCCATTAAATAGGGCTTCGCATTATGGGAATTATGGGGGGAAAAGAAGAGGAAAACTATGCAATCTCCTGAAATACACGATAATTAAGTGCTTTAAGAATATGGGGAGTGGTACAGTGGCATGCAGAATAAATTTATTGTACAAGCATGACCGTTGGTTGAATCCTGTTCACTCTGAAGTTAGCTGGAATTTTACTATTGGCTTGAATGAAAAGACAACGCTCAGGTCTAAAAAGCCTCACATGCAACCCTTAATTTTGGAACAGAGCAAAAAAAAGCAACTGAACAATCATTTTATGGCCTTCTGTATAAGGATGAAAATAGAGCATGCAGCCACAAGAAAACTACTTGCATCATCATGGCATATATACTGCACAAACAGCTGGGTGGCTCAACACACAACAGATCAAGTCAAAATGATGGAACCCAAGCATTTGATCCTTCTGCTTGGAAAGGTTGTTTCAAACACAGACAAGACAACCTAGAGAACACAAAAATACCACCCAAAACCAGAAATGAAACAAAACAAACAAACAAAACCCAAACCCAATCCCTTCCAAAAAAAATTTAAAAAACCAAAACAGAACAAAACAAAAAAAACCCAACTTTATTTCCTTATGCTATGAGGCAGCTTTCTAGCCGTCTTCTTTGTTTTTATTAGTGCACAGCACTTCTTTGTAGCATATATTAATCAGGAAATTAACCTGATGTTATTCTGCCTTACTACCAGAGGGTTTGAAGTCATTTGCATTAAAAACATGTACAGTGTTGCTTAGTAACAGAGACGGTAGAATAAAGCCATAAATTGGGAGGAGGAAGATGAGGCAGGAGGAAATCATAGCAGCATAAAAACTTTTATTAGCACTTAAGCATATTTTTCCCTGATTGAAGCAGAATTCATGAAACAATTACAACCCCATGACAAAGGCTGATAATGATTAGCCCTTAAGAACTACTGTTACTTCTGATAGTTGGGAAGCTGGTTTTGTTTATTTCAAGAAAGGAAACATCAAATCTTCTTTGAACTATCTAAAACTGAACACACAGATTAGCACCAGCTAATTATCCACTGTTGGCATTTTACTGAAGCTCCCACTGTAGAACAGGAGACTTGTGTAATAATTTATAATTGTAATTAATTCTTGTCACCTAATCAGTTTTTAAAGTAATAATATGCACTTCAGTACCTAGTACTTACATTAAGCTGCACAACAATGGAAAATATACAATCAAATTATACTGAAGGAATTACTGGAAGGGGGAAAAAAAAAAAAAGTTGTGAAACAATTTTAATACATTCAGTGAGAAATACTGACAGAAAGATAAATGCTATTAAAAAAACTGTTGTAATAATGTCAATCCTACACAAAGTCTTTCAGGCACTTCAACATTTGTACAATGACATAAAGGCACACCTTTCTGCTAGCTGCTAAATATTACATCTATTCAGTCATGGAATGTAAAAGTTATTCTGCTTTAAGGCAAGGCTTGCATAGAACTTTTATAATTCTTCATAGCAGGGACCATGTTTCAGACCCATCATAACATGGATCATGTCCTTTTCTAATCACCAATCTAGTAAAAACTCAGGAAGCATCCCTGACACAACTAGACTGCAATACTGCTTTAACTGCTTAATACAGAAAAGCAACATTGAGAAATCATCAGTAAAAGGGTGGTGAGTGGGGCTCTGTTGGGTTTCACTTGTTTACTTGCTAGGGGGGCACAAGTGCATGTGGATGGGGTGCATTTATTATAATTATCTTCTCATTTACGAAAAGCACAGATCTTGCTGCCTGTTTTTGTTTTCTACTTCACATGCCTCTTCTAATTAATCTTCTTTTTATTTAAGTATAAGCCCCCTTCTTCCACTTCTCCCTCCCCCCAAACAAGGCTCTTTGTGTTGGTATTCTCTGATGTTAAAATCTTGGCTTTGATTTAATCATATTATCTCCATAAACTTCAAAAGGCCTGATCCTAACTTTATAATTCCAAACAATGGCTCAAAACTCCAGACAGACAACAACATATTCCAAAAGCACTTCAGAGGCCACCATCGGCATGTAACCATTAAGCAAGATAAAAACGCAGCAGGCTTGCTTCCTACCAAGCAAGCAGATACACCTAACAAACAGGTAAGTGCTGCAGGCCACTCTGTCCAGAAGACTTCCTGTCCTGTGATTATGGCACCAATTTCTAGAACAAGCGTGCTTTTCCTGTTATGTTCACTGTTTTTCAAGTGAGAGCACAAAGTTGTATGGCACTGATAGGGAGAGAACCCCAAAAGAGCAAAGAGCTCTATTCTCTGTTCTCTTCCAGTTCTCATGTGTACCCACTTTCTCCTGCTTTGTTGTTGATCTTGTTATGTCTAATCTTAAAAAGAAATGTTATGTGGACAAGAGAGAAGAATGCATCCATTTGCTCTAAAATTAACTTATATATTTGTGATGCTGGATAAGCAACAATACAATAATCTGATGTTTACTTAAGAAACTCAGAAACAAGACAGTATGCATTTGAGCCATTGGGAAAAAAAAAATATATATATATAAAAAAATATATACTTTCTTATCACAAAAGTATCCAAGCTTACCTCAGGACCTACCCAGTCATAACTTTAAAGTAATAACATGCACCTTTGAAGACTTCTCTTTACCACAATTTAAATACCCCTTTTGATAATAATTTTTATACATTTTTTTGTCATCTCAAGAATACAAAAGGCAGAAGGGCTAAAACTACTTCTCCTCATGAATTGTCATCTACCACGTGAAACATAGAAGTACTACAGAAAGGCAAAGTATTAGAGAAGTACTAAGACTAGATTCAGGCTATCCCTGCTTCTGTTTATACATATAGTCTGCCATTTGCTAGAATACATTTCCCCTCAGGCAGCTACTTCAAGACAAAAAAAAACCCTATGATCTTCTGACCACAGCCCTTTAAAATAGCTACTTAGTTTATTACATCACACCCATCAATCCAACCCCAAGTGCATCCACAAAGTCAAAACAAATTTCCTTTAAAGTTTCATTGAAAAATTGTTAAACACTTCCCAGTTTGCTGAATTTCCAAGAAATACAAATCTTCATTAAAAAATGCTGCTGTGAAAGACAATTCTGTGCAAAGTTAGATACACAAATAAAAATAAACTCAGACATCGCCCCATGTGATTTCCTAAGGGGTGATACCCCATAGGATTTCCCAAGCTGGGAACCAAATAATAAAGAGACAATCTGTGAATTAATGCTCAAATCCAAACATAAGGACTTTATACACAAGAAGAAATACTTTTGTCCCCTTTAAAACTTTTTTAAACTGTAAGGACTATCACTTATCAGCTCTCTGGTTAAAAATATTTGTGGTTTTCTTTTAAAAAATGATGAAGCAAAACAGATGCTGCAGTGCAGATTGCACAGCAAAACAAGGAACAGTTGTTTGCTCACTCTCCAGTGTGCCATTCACATTATTTGCAATCATGCAAGACCTCATTAGGCCATGTGCTGAGCCAGGATGCAGCCCTACTGCCTTGGGAGCTGTGCACGTGCAACTGAGATCAGGATTTGGCCACGTATTTTCTTTCCTGGGCCAATAAGCGTAACCCCCATGACATAAATTCTTACAGATGTGTGGACAAACTCGGCCATAATGTAACTTCACCACTGGCAGAGATCACGTTGCTTGTGTCGGATCACAGCACGTTTGCCTTTCATGAGGACACTGACTGTGTCCTCAGTAATAAATAAGAAGTAAAACTGCCTGTTCACTTCATTTATCAGCAAGCACAAAAGGCAAGGATCACTTTCATTCTGTCATGTCAAAGCACACCAAATGATCAGCTTACCCCAGAAAACAGCACTGTCCTCTCCCTGTTGGGCTGGCAGCAGCTGTCAAGGCTGTGGCATCAGTCCCGTGGCCTTGCATAAGTCCCCCGCTGAAGAAGAAGGCAGTTAACCCCAGTCTTTCACCCCCTCCAGCACAAAGAGGTTGTTTTCCATCCAGCACAGGGCTCACAGAGACCCCAGGCCAAACAGGGGTGCCCCCCACAGAGGAGAGGAACAGCTAGGTGCTCCACCCTTACAGCTCCTGTCCAGACTCTGCCCCAGGACATGCCCTAGGCTGCAGCCCAGCTCCTGAGGGAGCAACCTTGGGCCCCTGAGGATACTTATGGGCCTTAACGACCTTGATGAGCCTCACCCGGAGCCTCTCCACCCTACCCTTGGCTCAGGCCCCCATTTCAGCCCAGCCTGGAGCTGTCTGTTTCAGCTTCCAGGACACCGAAGGACACTGGTCTCCAATCCTGACCCAACCCAGCCTATCTCTAGGTTATCCCCATCTCGGTGGCCCTGCCTGGCTGTCCTATGCTGTGTCTGACTCTGGTGCCCCTCACCTGGCCCAGTCAGTCCTGAAAGAAGAAAGCTGAGAGGTTTGAAATTAGTCTGGGAGTGGTCTCTGGGGCCAAGATCTGGCTGAAGGTGAGACCTAGATATAAACCACAACCTTACCTAACACTGGCATTGCATCCTACATAAATCACGCTTCAGAATTCATAGTGAGGAAGTGGTTTGGTTGTGATTGCAGAAATAATTTCAGTCATTTTTAACTCCTTTTAAGACTCAGTCTCCTCTGGGGGCAAGTATGAGCTTAGTAGGAGATTTAAGCTGATTTAAGATGAACCAAAGGCTTCTTCCAGAGCTAACTGTCCACCTGACAGGCATTAAAAATATAATAATAAATAAATAGAAAAAAAATCCAACCGGGAAAAGTTGTGCATCTCAGTCTTGTTCAGCCTAGTGATAAAACTCCAAAACTCCTTATTAGCAGGCAGGATAAGCGGGGTATTTACAGCCCTGAACTTGATGCTACAAGCCTCTACCATTTTCTTTTTAGCTCATTAGACTAGAAACCATGCTTGGTTTCCGTGTTCAAAATTCAACCAGGTTCATCCATTCATAAACAGCTTTTTCAAAACGTTACTATTTCTTTTTGCAACACCTATGAGGGAAAATTTTGGCATCTGTAGCACTGAAGAATTAAGAGCAGGTAGTTTGGACAGCTATCAACACCGACACAGGTTATCCAGCTTTGGGTAAAAGCAATGGACTAGCTAACTTGTAAGAAACTTTCTATTGTTCTGGAGGCTACTTCTGAGGCAGAGGGAAAGGTGATGGAATAATTTACTTATTAGACAGCTTCAGATTTCTCAGTTCTTGCTGCAGTTTGTAACAGCATGCAAACTCACTGCCGTTCATTAGAAACAGTGTTGGCCTTGTGCTAAGGTTGCAGTTCATGATACTGACAACATTAATTTAGAGCAAAGACAGCTTGCGATAAGCTTGGAACAATTAAAAAAGGCCTTGGCAGAGTTTCAGCACACACTGTGATATTTTTTTGGCTTCTTGTCCCTTGGGATGGTATTCCTCTTGAACTACCTTTCACTCTTTCAGAATGTGCAGTGTCTCCCACCAAACAGTTTACAACTCTGATAGAAGGATATAGAGTTCAAAGATGGCAGGAGAGACTGCTTTATGCCGCTATTTGTACATTCTGAAAGAGGCATGAGTCATGGTGACATACTTATGTTTAACCATTTGTACTGTGTTCTACAAGATTCATCATTTTCCCTGTGGAGCTTGTAAAACCGTGGAAACACTGATGCTAAAGACCTGCAAAAAGTATAAAATTCTTCAAACCTTGTGGATTTGCAATGAAGATTGTTCTTAGATTGCAAAACCTATGAGTTATTTGACCCTACATGTAAAATATAACTCCTTTCTCTCCTACAGCCTTAAAAGTTTGGTCTAGCCAGAAAGCATATCAGAAACTACTGTCAGGATCCATACAAGAATTAAAAACAACAATCTGAAAGAATTTAGTTCTAAACGATATTTTAAAAATACTCAGGAGCTAAGACAAAAAAAAAAAAGTAAACAAAAAGTTTCATTTCTGTTATTTAGAGAACTTCAAATTTCTTTTTAAACAATTTTTTCTTTGTTTTCTCAGCACTGGGCTATTTCATAGCAACATGATTACATTTTTGCTAAAGAGGCATAAACCTTAAACAGCTATTTTATTAATGTGCAATTTGCAACAAATTAAAAAAATAAAATCAAATAAGTACCTGAAGTAGTATTAATGCAATTTTTAAAAATCAACTTGTAACTTTATATAGCCTCCTGTAATGATCTGCAAAGAACTTCATACTGTTTCATCCTTCTGACTGCATGGGTACAATCCATGCTTAAGTCAGCACTTCTCAAAATGTGGTCCCTAGCAAGCAGAATCTTTCCTCCCAAGTTTCCAGATGCTAAACTGCATGAAAAGAAGTGTAACATCCATTAAATCCTTTTTCCACATAAGTAACTGCTGCTATAATGTGAGAAAATTATGAAAGGAATGAAGGTCAGCACAATTTCTGAATGGAAAACAGACTACACAAGGCAATCTTCCTCTAACCATGCGGCCTAGCCCAGAAACACACTTAAAAACGCCTGATGCAAGTCTATTTGAAATGCAGATTTGATTTTTTTTTTTTTAATGCTTTGTGTTTGTCAGGGTGCTACATATGCTTCCATAGTTTGTCTGCATTCTTCCAGTCT
>JAVHNF010031956.1:0-10102 GCA_034783455.1 Micropsitta finschii | reverse complement strand
AAAATAACAGTATTCTCAGTTGTCACTCATGGCAACCACTTTATCAGCAACTGTCTGCTGCTTTTAAAGAATTTTGAAGTGCAAAGGGAACTCCACAAAAAAATGAAAGTACAGAGGGAGCTTTTGATGAGCAGGTTGATTTCTTTGTATGTGAGACTAGTGAAGATCATGAAACATATTTCAGAGTTTAAATTTGACTGGAAAAATTATCATGGATAACTCATGCACTATTCTGTAACTATATAAAACCTTACTCTAATAGATATAGTATCTAAACCCAATACTGAAGTTACAGTATAGGGTAGGAGGAGGCAGTAATGATGGAGTGACAACAGCTACCTGCATTTCAACAGCTGCAGAAATACTATCATTGTGAACATGGGGCACACAGGGTGTATGACTGTGAGCCAAAAGCACAAACCAGACAGCCACCAGGACAGAAGAAGGAGGACAGAAAGTTAAGGTTTCTGTAGTACAACATCTAGGAACACCTTTCCCAGTTTAACTTCTTACTGCTCCAAGTTCTTAAAGTACATTCCATAAAACTGAATTTGCATAGGAGACCCTCAAAAATCAAGTTACACACAAAATTTCTGACAGCTGAGAAAAAAAAAAAAAGCCTTAAAACCTGCTTTTGGTATACCCAAATAATAATTAAAAGCAGTAATTGAAAAAACACCAATGTTTGGTGCTTGTTTCAGAAAGACACTAAGCAATCCTGCTAACCTCTGAAGCTGGTGCAGCTTAGTGTTATGCACTTAGGTTTTCCATACCCACTCCCCAGCAGGTATTTCAGTTATTTACCACCATTTTACCCCTGCTTTCAATTCTGTTGTTCCCTGCAAAGCAGTATTTCTTGTTCTAAGTTTTGTGCTTTCACATTACTTGATAACAACAACAATAAAAGGGGTATTACATTTTTTTCTACAAGATGAAGTAACAACTCTTCATTCCAGAAATAAAAATCAGAGTGACTACAAATCTTAAATCTTTCTTTACTAAAGTGGTCCTACAATGTCTCTGCTAATGCTATCTCAGCATGGATGTTTAAAACCTATAGCAAAGAAAATAAGCTTAAGTGTCTTTATCTTTCCTTTATTCTCATTTCTGATTTGGCTACCTAAAAAGACTTTACAAGAACTTTTTGTAGACATTGCACACTACAATGATGAGCAATGATTTACTTTGTATATTCATAACTTACTGTTTGAGTTCAATTTTAGAATTAAGTATCTTGTTTCATTTTACTCACAAGTCAGTTTTAGGCTTATTAATGACCACAGAAAAATATACTGAATAAAAAGTTGTGAACATGACTTATATATGTTTCAGAACAAAGAAGCTGGGAAAATGACAAGTCTGCAACAGTAGAGTTGTACTCACATGCAGATAGATGGACATTGCTCTGGACAAGTGCAGGCAAACAAATGTATATGCAGTGAACATTATAGTAGTAACAGTGGAGTTTAAAGATGTGATTTACTGCAATGGAGTAAAAAGAGAGAAAAACAAGATAGTATGCTATATACATGGATAGGAAAATTGTCAGTGAGAAAAGGAGATTAGAGAATGGCCTGTAGAGAAATTGCATAAATTACAACCCCTGAATGCTGAAGACAGGATAGGAGAGACAGGAGAACAGGCCTCCTGTCTGGAGAGTAATAACCTAAAAATATAGCAGAAATATTCCATATTCAAAAAAAGTACTGTAACACACTTGTTAATGACCTGCTATCATGGCTGTACTAACCATCATACACATAGAACAAGTCATTCCAAGACCATACACTAAGGGCTTGTATTTCAAATATTGCCCTGAACAACTAAAAATACAAACAAAAGGATAGAAAATGAAGTCACCAAATTCATCATAATGAAAAAAAAAAAAGTTTCTTTTATGGGAGCAATTTGGGTTAGGCAGAGCTTCTCCACACTCCTTGATTAGCCCATGAGTTCCCTGGTAACTTAGTGAGGGACAAAGCATAAGACAGAGGAGAAAAAAACAAAACAAAACAAAATAAAATAAAACAAAAATAACAAATATGTTTCTGGAGAGAATAAAATTAGCTCTCACTTCTGCAGCACATTCCCAGCTGTGCAACTCTGAGGTGGATAAGGGCCGCAGCCAGATCAGATGCATAAATGTGACAGAATCCTTTCAGTTACATACAGTATGGCATATCCCAAACATTCAGAAAGTATGTTGAGAATCTGCAACCAAGAAAATCTCAGATGCTCAAATATCTGAACAGTTCTGTAGCATCATCAATTCCAGAAATCCTCAGATAAGTCAAGTACAAGCAGAAGTCTACTTGTTAGGTAATGCTGTGAGGCTGCTACTTTAGTCAATTGATAGTATACCAAGTAACCAGAGTTGATCAACTCTCCTCTGAAATTCTGGACAAATTCAGAAATATTGTGAATATTTCAGCAAAACTACTGGAAATGAAAACTTACGAAACAAGTTCTGGTTCAAAGCAGCTACAAAAAGGTGAGAGAGACACTCAAGGACCTACCAATATAACTTTAAAAGAGATACATGCTACAGCTTTGCATCAGCACAGAAACAAACAGATCACCATTCTAGTTACAGTATAGAACAAGTACAGCAGAACTTTGCCAGGATCTTAGTGCAACTGGAAACTCTGCAGCTGTTTGTGAGATCACTCAGAAATACAGGGTTGCTTCTGAATGTTGTAGGTAAGCATATCAGCAAAACTCATCTCCATTGGTCTCAGTATGATTGGCTGGTCTGTTCTGTCTGGAAGGGACAACATTCTCCCTTAAACAATTTCTTTGTGGCCCATTCATCAGAACTGAAGGCATTAATTTCTCCCTTCACTAAAATACATTACCCAGGCAAGAAAGTCTCCCGCAGTCAGTGAAAGGTGTATATAATGTAGTATCTAATATAATTCAGCATATGGTGCCTTACTGCAACTGATCTTACTTCAAGCCAGAGGCATATGTTGTAAATCTTTCAGCAGACAAACAAGTCAGTGAGAAAATAACTTATAGCAGCCTTGTAACTAAAATTACCCTTTACATATCAAAGATAGCCAAACAGTAGAAAAATAAATCAATTGTAATTTGAAATCTTATTAGAGTAGTATATTTAAGGTCTTTTATTACAAGAAGAAACACTTCAGAAAATTTTTGTGTGCACAGGTTCAACAAACCTCAACAAATTGTATTAAAAAGACAAAGTAAAAAGTAAAAATTCAGTACAGACCCACCACAGCATTTGAATTTGGGAATATATGGCCACAGCACATAATAGCAAAGGTATGCTTACAGCAAACTATGTTTTTTGAGGTTACTGATGCAAATACTTCTTTTCATTACAGCAAACTATGTTTTTTGAGGTTACTGATGCAAATACTCACTTCTTTTCATTTCTGCATTAATGTTTTGAAGCAAACCCAACAGCTGCTTCTGATTACTCACAAGAAATAGTTTCCTAAAGTTAATGATACTTTAGTTTCCTAAAGTAATGATACATTAATGAAGATATAACTGCTTCATTAATGTCTCTTGTGCTTGAAGTCATTAATATTTAAAGTGTGAGCATAGAATTTCAATAGAAAAACATAAAATTGATCTTGAAATTGAAGCCTCACACATTTAAAAAATTAATAATGTTAGAATTCTAAGAGCAATGAAAATACAGAGAAAGCATTAGGAAAAACTGGTATTTGCCTATCCTTTTGCTTATAATTACTGTAAATCATCACATCTCCATACATGGATCAAAAACTTGTGATCACTGTACCTCATGTCTCCTTCTTAAATGAGGTAATGTGATACTGGCATGAGCGCATCTTGCTACCTGTAGACATGAAAATTCAGATTAGCAGATTCCTCTCAGACACATTTTCTAGCGATAGACACATTTGTGTGGGGAAAAAAAACTTGTCTTGAAAGATACTTGGATATGAAAAGAACATTAAAAGACATGAAAAGAAGTTGTCCATAGCACAGAGGCTGTATAGAGCACATCCTGTGAAAAAGACAAGCAGTGCTCTTACCATCTGGGTCAGACACAGTTTCTGAAATATGATTCAGAATTTTTAGAATAAAATAGCTTCATATTTAACTTTTGCTGAACAATATTTAAAGTTCTAAAATAAGCCACTGCACCACTGAAAATGAATCAAATCCACACTTATTCATGAAGGACATAGCATTACAGAATTTTCGAGTCATTGCTCAAATTTCACAGCTAAAAACTATTCGATAAGCTCGTTTATGTCTCTATATAGCATAATGAATGTATTATCTTATTCAAATAGTGAAGTGAAAGAAAAAGTGATATTTAATGGATTATTTTTTTATTCATATTATTAATAAAATCATCGCATAAAAGGACAGAGCAATTCAGCATTTTATTATACAATACAAATGTGCAGACATAAAGCAGTCATAAGCTCTAAGACAATCACATGTAAAAAAAGAGAAATTTATTAACGACTTATTAGCTACAAACCTAGCTAAGTTTTTGTATGACAAGTTATCCCAAAAACTTAGTTTAGTTTATATGTGCATTAACTTATTTTTCTCATTAGAATAAAGCAGTAAAAAATAGTACTAGCCAGTAAGATTGAGCATTTCTCTAGAAAAGCAAGCAAAAGTATAGATTCAAGAAAAGTTTAAAAAAAGAAAATAACCAAATACAAATTTAGTTTGCTAATACAATTACATTATGAACCCATTAGTACGATAGACAGTTAACATTTTTCACTGTTTAAAATTCTAAGTTTTCATATTTCATGTCTCATAAAGGAATATCATGAGTCTGTCAGCAGCTTAATAAAAGTTACATATCTTCTCAGTAGCAAGAAGAATAGTATAAAAGGGTACCTGCCAAAATACTAATATAAAGACACCCCATTCCAGCTACTTATTTTTCCTTGCAATGAATTATAACCTTTTGGACTAACAAAACTCTACTGTAAAAGCAAGACAAAGAAGTCAAGTCTATTGCAAAGCTATCGGTTCCTACCAAAAGTTAGCCTTTTTCTTGGCATAGCAAGGTCTGAAAGAGTGTATCTGCTCAAAGCAAAAAGCAGACTGAGGCAAACAGATAAAAATACTGGTTTATACCCTGGAAAACTTGTCTTCTGTACCAAAAAGTCAGTACCATAACCTTAAGCCAGATTTCTCCAGTGATGTTATATTTTTCTGTTAATTTGTATTTCTAAAAGAATTATTTTAAAAGATTTGCTTTAACTAATATGATAAAAATATGTAGATTTTAAGTGGATGAGAATATTGTTTACAGTCACATTTAATTAAGGAGGCTTAAATAAATTAATTTTTTTTGCTTTAGAATATTTTTTCTTTAATATTTACATTGTGATAACACTTCCTTTTAATACAAAAGACTAGTCACAAATGCAGTCAAAGTCATAGGAACAGGAATGCAATTGCATAAACTATAGCTAACTACTGGATCTTGCTCATTTGCAGAGTACTCCTGTTTATATTTATAACCAAAAGAAAAAAAATAAATAAATTATTTAAAAATTGCCGAAAGCACTGCAAAGTAATACATGTTGGTAACAGAGCCAAAATGATGGACAAATCCAAGTTCAACGAATAGCTAAAGCCCATATCTAGACTTGACACATAATGATACAATACCCTGCAGGACAAGAGCTAAAGAGAGAAACAAAAATGTAAATACACTAGAAAAGATCTTTCCCACAACAGCTGTCTTGAAACAATTAACAGGTCACTTTCTGGTTAGTTAAGGAATGATCACTTTAAAGCAAAACTAATCCCCATGTTTTCACCAACAGCCAAACACCGGCTAAAATGACAGAATGTGATTCATACATTGCCAACTTCATTAGCTCGTTCTCATTTCGGTCCACCATGTCAGAGCAACAATCCTCTCACTAATCCCATCAAGGAGATTTTTTTTTTTTTTTTTGTTAAATTCCATCTCTCACCAACTCCAATAGAGGAATCAAATACTGAATAATACATTCACTGAGTTACTTAATTAGCTGGGTGAAGGTGAAACTGAAACAGCTGAGTCAAATAATGAGATGTCAAGAACAGCAGCTTAGACCAAGGAGGGATTTGAAAGCATTCTTCCTTACAGAACGAGAAACACATTTTTCCAATACAGAATATTAAAGGATTTAATCTTCACATTTCAGTCCCACCAAAAATATAAGTTGGGGAAAAAACAGAAAAAGTGAACTGACAAGAACAATGAGAGTAGAAATCATTCACTGCACAGCAAGCACCATTAGGTCACAGTCGAACCACTGGTCTAATACAAAGAGATAAAACCCCAAACAAAACATTTTTCAGAAAAGTGAAGTAGAGAATGCAAAACTATTGCAATGTAGAATGATGATTAATGAAGTAAGCTTATCCTCATTTAAGGAGAGATTTTATTCTCCAATGTATCAAATAGATAATTAATGTATCAATGAAAAATCTGGTAAAGTTTATTCTCCAGGTTGCTGCCCATAGTAACAGAATATCTTCCTTTCTGTCCTCAGCATTAGCTGCGGACTCTTCTAATCAGACACTGTATTTCAGTCAGAACTAGTTAATGATTCCTTCCTTTATTTCTGTGTTTGAACAAAGCTTGATTTATCCCTCCCCCACCTCCACCCCCACAGTCTTCAAATGATGACTTTCCAGTGTAAAGGAGCATAAATTTACATTTTGGCTGATGGGAGCTTTTCCAGAGACTCTGCTCAAAGGATTCTGTCAGAAACCCTGTGCAATGGCAGATATTCAAAACACTTTTTTCCAATGGAGCTGAACAGTAAAGATGATATTTATTTAGAAAAATAATAATGGTTAAGCAATGTCAAATGTTACAAAATCATGAGTCACAACTCAGAACACATGGTTAGCCCTCAAACCCCAAATGAGAGCTGAAAGATAAACAGAGAAGGTGTTTTTTGTCTTAACATTTTCACTCCTCACAAAAAAAAAAAAAAAGAAAAAACAAACTCTGACATAATGACAGTACTTTTAATTTTCTCAAACTCCAGTGGATCCAACTAATACTGGCATATCCCTGCACTATGCTCTATAAGTAACTGTGCCTGCGTATCTGACATACTTTCAATAAAAACCTTTAAAGTAAGCAAAATGGAAAGAAAACAGCTAATGGGTGTAAAAAAGCATGAGCATGCAACATAGGATACTGGATTCATCAAATTCATGCAAGCTAGAAGCCACTAAACAGTTATTAAAAGAAAACAGGAGCAGTAGTACATACCTGTTGCTAATCTGAACAACATTCAAAAAGCTCTACAATAAGTAGTAGTTAAGTAATAATCCACTGGTTATCAGGTAACCCATCATCACCAAAGTTAACAAGTGTGGAAATAGTATTGTTTTCTGCAATGGCAATTTCATAAATCAAAACTTTCTGGAGCTGGCTCAGTCTGATTCTCCCATTCTCCCAGTTTCAAACACATTTGCCATGTTTTCTTTTAAGGACCTACTCCCATTGAGTGTATCAGGATATTAACATAAAACAAAATGGCCAACTTTTGTTCTGTAAGAAATGTAGCAATTATCTTCAGGTTCTCATTTAATCTCTTGCACATGCATACAGACAGATATCAGGCTTATTTTCCTGCCATGTTATATATTCTTACATACCAGTATGAGGCAGTTCCATGTTACAGTAATACAAAACTTTACATCACACAACATGTTACAGCAACACAACATGTTACATTAATTACAACAGTTTATCTTTGAGAAAATCTAGACTTACATGAGGCACAAACTACAACCTGAGGTGGCTCTGTATCTTAAAAGACCTCTTGGCACTACAGCATTTCCTCTGGGCTACCTGAGGCTGTAATTAAGCACCTCACTGTGCTTCAGCCTTTACTTCAAATCATAACATGCAGCTGACATGGAAGAATGAAATATAACACTGTATGCAGAAAAAGGAACATTAAGTAAATGACTGGCATTCACATCTGCAAGTGAAAAAAGCCCATCTGACTCAAATGCCCTCTGTAATTCACCTATTTCCTATTTGTAATTGTTTTTCATTTTTTATTAATATTTGGATCTAGCACAGTGTTTATTTTGAGAAAGCTTAGTTAACCTATTCCATTACAAAACATCCATCGACTCTCCATGTTGCCAGACTGACAGAAGTAGGCTATGGACCAGAAGTCATTCAGTGATTTAAAGTAAGCTGATGTTCTTTAGCAATGGGAGTGATTTTCTACTGACAAGTACTTTAAAGAAAAAGAAACAACTTAATGGACACAATATATGTGCACTATTTAATTTACAGCCAGTGAACTTCACAGAACGATTCATCACATACGAATAGTAAATATAAATGTTAATCTAATGTTTTTAACTTCCAAAGTATATGGTAGAAGAACAGTACTCAGAGTTTAGTAAGATCTGTATTTCACTTTTATCTTGCTTCTCATTTACAGGCTATTTATGCTATAATTTTTTAATTCTTTTTCCATTTATTTCCAGATCTTACAACACTAAAAATCCTGGAAATGGGCATCTTAAAACTTCAAACATTTCGTATTTATAGGTGAATCTTTTTTTTCTCTCATGTTAATACAGGATATCTATAAATGCCTAAAAATCAGAGGTGTTGCTTTAACAGATTTGCCTTTAATGAGCTATGCAATTGATACATGCTTCAGTACATAGCTACCCATGCAATGGGGAACTACTTTGGAGAATCTCAGTAGCTGTATCCTTAGGATTTCCAGATGCCAGGGCAAATGCCATACATCTTGAAATTGCAAGCATATGGCAAAGACATTAAGGAAAACAAATGTAGATTTGCAAAAAACTATAAAAATAGTAGTTAGTGCCAAAAGTAGTAACACTGACAGGCACCATATTAGATGAGTACTAGAATTCAGGTTTTTAGCATTTCCTTAAATGACTACATAATTTTATCTAAAAAATCAAAGACTAGTTTATATGAAGGACTGTGTAATGGTGAGTTCTGGGGTTTGTTTACTTTGCTCTTGTCCTCCTCTTTAGAAACAAGGACATTCCTCAGCTACACTGTTTAACTGTCTAGAAGAGAATTGTGCAATGGCAGGCTTCCTTGCTTCTTCAGTTACAAGAATGTAAAGCTTTCTTTCTTAATGGAATTAATGACGTAAAGCTGTATAGAAACATTACCACATACGCAAAGTCAAAAAATACAGTAGTAATGTAGTGAATATAGTAAGAGTGTTCTGCACTGTAGCTATGTGACTTAAATGATTTGTGATAAGACTCAAATTACTGCACCCGTGCCTCTGCTAGTTGTCTGGAGTTATCAGATAACATAAACTTTACATGGAATCAGAACTAATTTCTGCATAGTGCTACCAGAGTATAGGCTTGCACCAACAATGGCAGACATATCATTAAATGGGCAAATGTAGAAACATAATTAAATTAACTGATAACTATCTCTCTTCTTCTATCCAGACTCTAATTTAATGCACTTGCAAATGTAATGAGGTTCACTGAATTGAAAAATACTGAGGAAATAACAGAAACAAGATTAAATTAATTGCAAGACATACTGATAAGAAAGCTTGTTTCAAATTATGTGAAGTACATTCCCCAAAGCCATTAAAAGGCTAGTCACATATCATACACCTTGATGACAAATAACACATTTTCAATTATTTTTTTACCAACTGGAATATCCGCTGTGTTTCATATAACCAGATGCTAATGGGCTAGTTTCTCTCATCTTCAGGTGGATAAACATGTGAAACGTGCTTGGGCAGTAAAACATTAAAATCTGGCCTACCACCAAAATGATTTCTATTCCAGTTATTTCCATGCACTTCACATTATGAAATTTAAGATTAAGACATAGTAGATGCATTTATACCTTGCAGTATCTTGGCTGAAAAATGGTTTTCTTCTCAAAGAAACCAGAACTTACATTTCTGCAAACAAGAATAAAGCATTTGCTTTGAATACCAAACAAACAACTCCTAATTCTGCCTGGAAGTCTTCTCAAGCATGCAACAACTCTGAAGCAAGATCAACTGGCTAAAAGATTTTGCTTTGGGGAAAAAAAAAAAAAAAAAAAAAAGAAAAAAAACCAACCCAAAAA
>JAVHNF010031949.1:0-10945 GCA_034783455.1 Micropsitta finschii | reverse complement strand
TCTTGCCCTTCTTATAGACTGGCGTGACATTTGCCATCTTCCAATCCTCAGGCACCTCTCCTGTTTCCCACGACTTAGCAGATTTAAATTACTGATTTATTTTCAAAAATCCAATTTTGTCTTTTGAGAAATACATATTTGAATTAGTGAGGTGTGAAATGAATAGACAGGTCACCAATCTCTGATAAATGTGTGATAGTCCCTTCCCCATTGTATTTCACTTGTCTAGTGTGAATATGAAAACAGTGTAATTCATTTTCTTGGGGATTTGTTCCACTAAGAATTCCATGAGAGTTTTTTCCTACCAGAAAATCCACCTTGACCTATCTAGCCAAGACCCCTGTTGAGCTAATTTGAATAATTTGCTTTAACAGCTTGAGTTTCCATGAAGATGGTTCAAATAACTTCTAATTTGACGGTATGTATTTGCATTATTTATTTATTTAGGCTTACTCTGATCATGTCCAAGCTCTTCTTCATCTCCTTTACTTCAACACAATAACAAACAGCATAGAAGACCCACTAAGTGTGAAAATTGCCACTGGAGCTGTAACCCTTCTGCCAGAAGTATCTGACTTGGCCTGTGGGCAGACACCAGACTATGCAGCCATACTCGCCAACAAGGTGGCCTGAGCATTGTAAACAGAAGATGACAGTTTAGGCAGAGTTCTGTAGCAACAAGGATGTATGTGCACTAGGATGGCAACAAGAGGAAATCATGGTCTTCTTAGCCGAGTCATTAAAAGTGTTAAAGAAGTGCTTTACAAGGGCTTGATTTAGGAACAGATCTTAAGTAAGAAAAAGAACCATGAAAAAAGGGATCAAAATTACCATGTATGAAGAGTTGACTGTGATTTTTCCCTTTAAATATACCCACATGCTGCACCTAAAATCTCAAGACACCTGATCATTTGCTTATAATCTCCTGTTCTTCCCACAGATGAATTTTCACTCACTGCTGTTTGGTGTTGATCTTCCTTTCAAGACTGATTACCTTGGACTCAATAGAAAAGTATAGTTCCTTCAGAGGAAGAAAATCATACATCTCTGTACCATACTGTGCAGCTTCAATTATAGCAACAATAACAAAAGGCAATAGACAGCTCAGTCACCCAGAGCACATTTTTTTCCTATTAAAAAGGCATTAAAAATATTAATTTCCCACATTCTCAGTTTGGTTTCCAATGAAAAGTACAGTTGATTGAAATGCTAATGAGAGGAAAAGAAGAACAAGGAAAAGAAACTATGAATCCACAAAGATGGTTTTGCAAACACACAGAAACAGCTAATTATTAGAATGTCTGTCATCAGACATCATCATGCCTGTCATCTGGTTGTACCAGAAATGCTCTGTGGTGACCTCCTGGTGTATGCTAGAAACTGCTCACTTGCCTGTGCAAGAACTCATCTTAATTTCATAAAGATGAGTAAACTGCTATAAAGATGGAGGGATTTAATTTACTCTTTTCTTCTTGAATTCTTGAGTAGTAAAAAATTGGCTTTAAAGTATTTATTTTAAATCACACTGGTTTAGGCTCTGTGAACTCTGTTAATATAAAATGCAAACGCCTGATCTTGTTATAATTTGAATTTTATACCTCACAGGAGTCTTTTTGGTAGTTACAAGGATTCAGCAAGTTTTTTTTTCATGTCTATATTTGCAAGAGTGGGGTCCTGATAATAATACATGCAATTGTCCTAATGACAACCTAACCAACCAACAAACCCTGCTGTTTCCTCTTAGCTCACCTCCTCCTTCTCCAGATACCTTGAGTTAGGTAAAACAGAGTTTATCTATACTGGCAATGCAGCCATACAAAGAACCAGCCTTTTCTGAGATCTCAGTTGGAAATACAAACCAGAGGCCTTAACTCTGTAAATCTAATGGTCTGTGAGCTAGAAGTATAATTCAGCAGAAGGCAAAATTAAATGTAGTAAGTGAGCAATTAGTGAATCAGTTTTATTCAAATTCTTCTGAAAGACAATTGGAAGTGTTATTATTTGAAAACAAAATGATGGACTAAGCACCTACCACTTGCATTTGCTAAAATGGATTAAAGAGTTTAAATAGCAGTATAAGCAAATCAAATTGATCTAACATGCCTCTGCAAAAAAAAAAAAAAAAAAAAGAAGAGCCATCTTTAATTTGACAAGTATGATATAATTTCGAAAAAAAATCCACTCCCACTAATAAATCTTAGACGTGAAATATCGTGTGTTGCAGAACAGAATTAACATTTTCATGTAGAGCTTAGTCTTGCAAAATTTTGTTTCTCTATGGTTCATGAGGTTTTGATTTAGAAAGCAAACATCCATAAGAAAAAGAAAATTTTCATCCAAGGAAAATCATCAAGAAACTTTTGCTGACTTCATAAATGTTAGATCAAAACCTACAACGGTTGTGTATAACCATTTGGTAGAATTGCATTCCAGTTTATGTTAAGTAGTATGGTTCATCTGTCAAATTTTATAATGAGCAGTCGCCACTGACAAACTCCAGGGATCCTATAGTATAGATTAAGGTAGCAGAAAGTTGTGAACTTAGTAGACGCTTAAGATTAAACTCTACACTGGACATGGACTTACAACTTCCCTGTAAAGGATTTGTCATGTAACAGCCACTCCTGGGACAGAGGTAACTGATTCCCCACCATCATCCAGGGCTACCACACAACAGTGGAAGACAAATTGTGACATGGGTCTTTTCCCCCTCCATGTGCAACTTGAGAAAAGCTTTAAACAGTTTAGAGGTAATAAACCATGAAACTCTGAAAACCATAACAGCTAACCTAAAATATGACAAAATGTGCAAATGCAAGAGAAGAGCAAATGAAAGCTGATTTGCGCACAGCCAGTGCTAAGTAAAACTGATGCTAAGCCCAGTTTGAGGGACTTAATGTGTATGTTTGCTTGCATTATAGCTTTCATGTCAGCTAATCACATCCTTATGTTTGCAGAGGTGGAATTTCTTATAAGTAGTGGAAAATATAACAGCTTTATATAAAACAGGCTTGCAATAAATAGTGTTTTGACACTTCCACATAGGTTACAATCCTGATAACTTTATATGGTAACAATCCAAGCCTGATAAAGAAAAAAAATCCCACAAAAGAAAACCCACAAACCTGCTTGATTTTTTTAATTGGTATTTAGAACCCTTTCTATAGCTTTTCATGAAACATGATTTTATATCCTTCTTCCAGCTGATTCTCCACACACTTTAAGTATTGGCAAATGCTGAACACGTGAAGGTCAAAGTCACTCTTTTCAATCATACTTCATTTTTATATGCAATGGCTCTATTAAAGTAACAAAAACAAAGTAGATTAGGCCCATAGAAACAAGACCGCTCTTAGACTCCCCAGAGAACCCTGTGTCCATCAGCCTCACAGGAGAGCCATATAAACTATGCAAACTGTGAGCAACTTGTTCTGGGAGAGGTTTTTATTAAATACGAAGAGGTACACAGAGGTGTGGAGTTTTGACCTGTGTTCTTGCATATATTCAGTCCTGATTCTTACAGGATCCTAGTTTCCTATTTGTAAATAAGAAATATTGCAAAACTTGCAAACATATTTTGAACGTTAATTAATGTCAGCTCTGAGAGTGTTGTAATGGGTGTGTAACTATCCAAGCAGGCAGACCTGTAAATTAGAGGTATTCAACGAAATACAGGAAGCATTCATCAGTTTCCCAGATCAGGGCTCTGATGTCTTTTTCTTTCTTTGCTTTTACCTTGCACAAACAGCCTCTGAAAGCAGCCGGCCACTCCCTGCCTTTGGGCTGTTCAAATCTATCTAGGAGCAGTGCTCATGCGTCTGGCTAAAAGTAGAAAACTATTTCCTCCAGCAGAAGCCAATCCCAAGGTGGAGAGGACATGCCTTGTCATCACACAGGCAGGACAGAAACTACAATCCCATTTGTACAGCAGGGATCCTGAATTACCATGGTCCCTTCCCTGAGTAGCACTGGTACAGAATTCACTCAGAATGACTAAGGTGGAGTATGTCTTACTTCATAACAATAGACACTGCCTCAGCAGAGTTTGACATGGTCTTATAGCAACGTTAAGGTAGAATTTACATACATCTTTTTCCTTTAGAAATGTCCTTTCAAGAGAAAATTAGCTGCTAGAGTTTCTACAACTCTTTTCAGCAGCATTTGCTTTCAAAATAATTAACAAAAGATTGGTTTACCACAAAGAATGTTCAGGGCAAGCAACAAATTTTGCAGACTACTTCTATAAAAATTTAAATTTAAAGAGTCACATAGTGAAACACACCTACCCCTCTATTTCCCCCAACATACAAGACCAATAGGAAAACCTGTGCTTAAAAAAAAAATCCACTCATTAAGATGTGGAATGATTTTCACCTGGTAGATAAATGCATTTGGCCTTTTTGCAATAATGTCATTTCTCCTTTCCATCAGTGAAAATGGCACTAATTATATTTTCTTGCTTTCCACAGTAACTAAACTCCATGAATAAGGTGTACGAAAACAGACAACTGAAACAGACAAATGTAGAATTCACATTCAAACCCCCATTCACTTCACTAATTGCAGATGATTATTGTAAAAACATGTTGGTGTTTACTATGACCTGCAAAGGGGAAAACAGTGAATCAATCAAGATTGCAGTTGTGCTCTGCGTGCCCTTAATAACTAGATTAAGATGGACTTTCAGCAGATAATTAACTTAAAACATAGAAGTTTGTGGTGTTTTTAAACAGACCCTACAGTAGTTTTCTATTCTGTAGTTCATCACCCTTGTGTAAGCTTCCCCCAAGCATTTCTTCAGTAATGTGATACCACTCCAGAGAAGCATGAAGCCAGTGAAGAGAACAGATTTTCCAGACATCTCCCCAAAGCATAGAAGTTAGCAGTGATTTGTTCATTTAAGCATGTTGTCTTCAAATAAGCCAGACAAGAAGTAGCAACCTGTGAAGAGATACCCTTTGCAAAAGAGGGCAGGTAGTTGTGCAAAATGGCCAGCAATGACCTAGAAAATGCCCAGAAGCTTCGTCCTCCTAATAACCCTTGTGAAGTCCCTAAAGCTAAGTTTAAACCTGGCCTCATCAGTTAAACACCAAATTGTGTGATGTTTCATCACAGTCAGCAAAACTGTACTTGCATCAACATAGTGGTATCTTCTGCAAGGGTGCTGAAGAACTGACTTTTGTGAATCTATACTGATGAATTTGCTTATTTTCACAAGTTGATTTCAAGTCAGAAGAAGTTTAGATTGTCATACAAATTTCCTTTTTTTTTTTTCCTTTTATTACTCCTAGGTTGCTGTCTAGGAACTCTATTCAATGCGTTTTTGTTACGTTGTGGTTAGGTTGTCCCACCTCGCTTCTTATTTTTATTTCCTTTAACCACTTTTTGCTGTTCACAAGCTTCCTTTGCTTACAAAATGTTATGGAAAAATAAAATCAAGCAAAAAACAAACCACTGTAAATTAGCCAAAATATCTTTCTAAATGTTAATGAAATTCTGAATAAAAAGTTATTTTCACTTACTAATTTGTTTCTTTTTTCATGTTATACGCCACTGCAAGTTAAGAAAATTCTGAATAGCTGTTCAATAGCACAAAGAGAACAAAAAAAAATGGGAAAAAAATCCCAAACCTATGAAGGCCCCTCTCAAAAAGTAACAGGCTTATTTCATATAAAAAAATTCAATGCAAAAAGGGAAAAAAAATAATAATAAAACAAACTAAAAAACAACTTTAAAAACTTTTTCTGAAAAATGTTGAAAAAAGAAAAAATACCAAGTTTTCTGATTTTTTTTTTTCTTTCATAAAGATATTTACATGTCAATGTTAATTTTTAAAATCATTGAAATTGGACAGTTGTGAATTATTAATGGGCTATGTCAATAGAAACAGAATTAAAAATGACAAACATAGTGACTTATTATGAATAAATAGGTAAATAGATGTGAAAACATAGCTATGCACACATAAATGATCTATTTATTTTTTGTTCTGCTTTCTGTTTATACACCTAACATGCATGAAGATGAGATAAGTTTTTAAAATTATCTCCTCTTTTGGGACAGTGTGAGTAAAAATTAATCCTGAAGCTCATCTGTGCATAAATTGAATGAATCAGTGGCTCAATTCCTTCTCTAGTATGCAAGAGTTAAAATCTCTGGTAGGCTCCCCAGTCAATGAGATGGGGCCATATCTGTTCTCATTCAGGTGGAAGAATTTCCTATAATGCCTTAATTCCAGCTGTCTCCTTTGCACGCAGAGAAGGGGCAGACTCTCCCACATTCCATATACCTACAAATTTGGTATGCACAGCAGGTGAAATTCATCTTGCTTAACTTCACTATTTGCAGTGAATTTTACTTCCAGATGAACTTTGATGATGCCCTTCTGTTATCAGAACCTTGCCACATGAACTTAATGCAACACTCAAGAAAGCATGTCACTTACTGGACACAAATCATTCAGTGTATTTGAGATATTTACTTTAGCACAAAATCTTCAGTGTTTGATGCCTAATAATCCCAGAAGCATCTACTTCTTTCTATTGACAATTAAAATCCCCTCAGTAATTATTCAGATAGGGACATTCTTACTGTGAATCTCTAAAATAATTGAAAGATATTCTCAGAAGTTAAGCACTTTCTACTGAAACTTTATTTTCTTGCCTCAACTAATTCATCCCTTTCCAATTGACTGTTCTTGATAGCCTACTCCTAGATGCTTTGTGATGCTTAATTATAAATGAGATTATAGAAGTTTAATCAGTTCAATTAAGAGACTATTTCACAGTCAGATTGGTATCATGTTAAGATTTGCCTTGTAATATCTGCACTAAATATTCACTGCTTGTTTCCCACACTGCTGGGAGCATTTTCTTTGTGTAGTTTGCACAGTTCCCTTCTTGAAGATGCTGAGTGCTTTCAGGTCTCTGTGGGCCAAAAGACCTCAAGAACTAAAAGCAAAGTTGTCAGTCTGTTTTTCTGTTCAAAAATACACTAAAATTACTATTTAAAACTTCTTAGGAATGTAAGAACAGTGGGTCAGGAATTCAGGGAAACGAGTCAATTTGGAGCACTGTAGCAAGAGTCTGGAGCTTCAGTACCTTCATAAGATAAAACCAAGACCCCTGTTTCTTGTGGCTATTGAAGGCTCTAAAAGTGAAACTGCTAACAGCAGTTTTCTACAATTCTCCAATAAAACAATAGCATTTTGGTACATCATGCATCTGAAACATCTAAAGTGACTATCAGGGTAAGCAAAATAAGGGGTTGTGATTCTGTGTTTAAAATAGGATGGCAAAGAACTTGTGTCTTAGCAGCAGCAGTTAGAAGATTAAAGTAGGGTGTATGTAGCTAAGTGATTTCTTTGATTGCCCATGGTTACATGTACATCTATCATTCTTCAGTCAATGAGCACTGTGCTCACACAAGCTTCTGCTCTTTCCATTCTTGTATTTAGGACAGTCTGGTGGGGGCTTTCTTTGCTGGAAAGGCATGATTTTGCAGTAGATTTTTTAAAGCTATGCATGTGTGTAAAACTGCGTGCAGGCACTGTATGAGAGACTCCATGGGGGAAAAAAAAATCAGTTAAGACTGATTTCAATTAGTTACCTTGGATTTACACTTCTAGAAAGTAAGATCTTTAGTTGAGACATGAAAATGTTATTTTGTACCTAAATAGTGAAGATATTTATGAACCTTGTTTATTTTTACTTACTTTAGTCACCACTAACTTTTTGAGGAAAAGATTTGCAGACTAGGAATTATTTCTCTTAGAATGAATCTTTATTCTGGATTATAGTATATTCTGAAGGACTGTCAATCATGTGACTATTTCTGCAGTGAGTTAAATCCTTTTATGTTTAACCCTTCAGTAGTAATTTGCTGTAACTGTAAAGATGTAAGAACAGTGACAATAAAGAAGGTTGGAAATGACCTTCAAGATCATCAAGTCCAACCTTTAACATAGGACTCCTAAGGCCACCACAAAACCGTGTCACTGAGGGCCTCATCTACACAGTTTTTGAACACTTCCAGGGATGGTGATTCCCTGGGCACCCTGTTCCAAAGCCTGATAACCCTTTAAGTGAAGAAATGTTTCCTAATATCCAATCCGGACCTGTCCTGGCACAGCTTGAGGCCATTACTTCTTGTCCTATAGCTTGTTACTTCGGAGAAGAGACATATCCCCATCTCACTACAACCTCCTTTCAGGCAGTTGTACAGAATGATAAAGTCCCCTGAGCCTTCTCTTCTCCAGACTAAACAGCCCGACTTCCCTAAGCTGTTCTTCATCAAACTTTTGCTCTAGGCCCTTCACCATATAGATGTAACATCTTGCATTAGACCAGATGATACTAACACAGGCTTTCTGGCACACAACCTCTGAGAACTGAAGATGATGTGAATTGAACATTTACTTGAATCATTTAGTTCAACCCTGAGAGTCAATGTAATTTACACAGCTACATTGACTGCAGCATCTACAATGCCTGTTTTCGGCATATCTAGGAGGCTTCTTTCCAGTAACAGCACTAGTCACAGTAACTGTTGTGCAATACTTTATGCTACAATATCAATTTAGGAGAGTTTGTTGCAGTTTCATCTGTGAGCAATCTATTTTGGATTACAGATTCTTTTTTTTTTTTTTTTTGCCTTTTGCCTTTACTTTGTGAATGTTGTAAATATGACAATTATTCCAGAATAAATTATTTGCATTCTAAAATACATTGCCTATGAAAGGAGGTATTCCAATGTAATTACTACTGACTAATTTATGCCTTGAGCTATCCCAGTCCATTTCCTTGGAGAGACAAATTCAGAGACAGCAGAAATGACTTACAAATACTGTACCCAAATGTGTTAAATATATTTTAACACTTTAATCAAAATCTCCTTTCTGCTTTTATATTTTTACAATTAAAAAAGAAAAAAAAAGAAACATAAGACTAGGTACTAGTCCGGGGATCACTTTGCTTGGGCTAAAAACTTATTATTAAATATTTCATGGCGTTTCACAAGAGTTAGCATTAATGCCAATTTTTTGGCCAGATTCCTACTCTTGTAATTATATTCTATTTCTGTAAATTCCTCCTGAAGTTTCAATTTTATGCCATACATTTGTCTTCATTACTTTAAAGTACTGGTCCTTGTTTCTGTGTACCATTATACACCTAAAGTTACCTACCCTGGATTCTAGGAGTGGGTGAGATGGTTTCAGTAAATACAACTTTTCTTAGAAAAGCAGTGTAAAGGCTTTCACTTTAAAGTAATCAGATTAAAGATGCAATCGTAGTACAAAGTATAATCTGCTCCTATGTTGTTCTCTATCACACCTTTCCTACTTAAGCACAGCTCATTAAAATTTACCTCTTTCTTGAGAAAATGCCTTTCTGCCTAAAACATTCCCAAAAATGTTACAGCAATAAGGCATGGAAAGAAAACAGCCAGTATCAATCAGAATTTAACAGCTTTTCTTGCAGAAACATTTTTAATGCAGAATCAGAGCTGCTATAAGTTGTACTGACGACTGTAAATTGTATTGTGGCTGACTTTTTTTTCTCTTTCCTAGGCATTTCTGGACTAATACTTACAAGCATAGAGAATCTTCCCTGCCAACACTAGGAATCTTCTCAACTGAAAAGTTAGACTTCTTTCATGTGAAACTGAGATGTATTCACCTGGGAAAGAAGAAATAGACTAGCTCAAGCATTTGCAAATCACAGTGTTCTTCTGCAGAGTTGGACTAGTGTTTTGTAAACAGATAATTTCAATTTAGTTTTCCAAATTTGTTTCATCATCCTTTCCATGACATTTTTTTTTTATTGGTTAACGTAGTAGCTGCAAAAGAAAATTGGAACTGCGTTTCTGGGTTTAAAACTATATCTGAAGGAAACTTGCAGTGGCACAATACGTTCTCCCTGTTGGTTGTCTCAATGTAATATAAGAACCAAAGGTGAAATTTATTCCTCAAAGAGGACTAGATATTTAAGTATCATTTAATTCTGTTCTGGTGTTTGAGCTCTCTTTTCACAACAGTGAATTTACCTTTAACTAAGACAGAGACTAAATGGCTTGTTAGAGAGCTTTTGCAGAGCATAGTCAACTTTGTAGCCAGAAAGGGAGGAAACTCTAGTGATAAGCAGTCTATCTCTTCTGGAAAGATGTTAGTCACAAAGCTGTCAAGATGGCATCTTCCTCAAACACAAAATCCATTAATGAAAATAAGCTTCAGCCAGCAAATAATGTCTTCTGTGTGTGAATTACAATTGTAATTGTGTTTCTTTTAGTTTTTATCTCATCTGTGTCATCCAAGGGCAAGTAAACAGCCTCTTCCGAGAGTGATCAGCTGCTAGAGAGCCTTGCATTAGCAAGGTGGGACTGAGTGAATTACCTCTGTGGTGTTTTCCATTCCAACAACAGCAGGACAGAGATCCTGAATTCATTTCCAGTCTTTAGGCTCCCCTTGGTTACTATATGAGCAAAGCAGCAATGAGGAGAAGATTTTAATTCAAGATTAGGAATTTCATGAGTTAACATAATGGTTCTTCAATTTGCTGTTCAAAACACAAGTAAATGGAGAACTGAGAGAAAAACAAACCTTTAAATTAGGTCTCAAGAGGAAGAAAAATTTAATCCTTGCACATTGTAAATAAAGCAGTCTATTCCAGACACTATATTTGCTAAACAAAGAAAATGATAACACACATTTCATACTCAAACAAATGAGGCATCACAACCGACTTTTCAGAGCAAATGCTTTGGGTCTGTGCATAGGCATTTGATGACTGATAAGGTTTTCTCCTTAGGTGTGATACTGTTGAGTTTCATGGACTTGAATGATTTGGCAATAGTATCCCTCAGGTTTGCTTAGAGCTGAAGGCAATTAAATCCTCCTCCTTATAAAAATAATTTTGTACTGACTGTGAAGTTAGTAACCAGGATATCT
>JAVHNF010031931.1:0-16738 GCA_034783455.1 Micropsitta finschii | reverse complement strand
AATCACCAAACATTTGGGAGCGAGAAATTGATATTATTGCCCTTAAGGAGCTGCACTGATCAGGTCCTCAGTTATTCATAAAAGTTTGTATGAAACCAATGATGTTTATATGAGAACTGCCTGTTGTCTTTTTGTGTTTTGGTCATTCACTTTCCAATACGATGATACACATTTGAAACAGGAAGAACACAGAGATGACTTAATAGACTACCTCCAAGTATATAAACGCATAAATACATTCCAAAAATAGACCCAGTGAACCCAAATCACAACATTTGAAACGCTTAAGTTTTGATATAGTTTGAAAAATTTGCTGACTTCTCCACTTCCTACTTTGCATCCCTTAATTGGATCCTGTTTATTAGCACTACATAATGCAAATGACAGGGCAGAGCTGTTAAAAGCTGAGCTTTCTTGAACCACAAGGCCAATATTACATACTGGGAGTATATAACAAAGTTACATCGAGAAAGCTAGCCTGGATGAGCTTGGGAAGGAAGTTACACTGAGATAGTGCTCTTGCTTAGTGACAAATGCAAGGCAATTCAGGGCAGATTACCCCTCACCAAAACAGAGATAAGCAATAACTTTCTTGACAACAGTCCTATAAGCTCTGATTCCTTTAACGCTGCTCCACTTTAAGACAGCTTTGAGGAGAATCAAACAACGAGACTTAACAGGCATTTGAGTCACGGGCCTGCCAGGTACTCACAGCTCCATCAGCTTCTATGCCAGTCTAGGATGAGGCTGAAACTTGGGAGCGCAGATTTAACTACACCTCATCTTCTGCCCCATAAAACGCAACAGGCTGGCCATAAATAGATACACTTTATCCAAATGTGCTGCACAGCTTTGAAGTGTATAACTAGATTTCATTTTGGGGGTGGGGGGTAACAGGAGCATCAAATATGTTAGCTCACTATCTGTAAATTAAAACAAATGAAAAGAACCCATCATTACCCCCACGCTCCCTTCCCGGAATTGTGAGGTTTCGTATACCAAGATTTAACATCTCAGTTAGAAAAAGGAGCTCAGAAAGATATGGCAGAACATATGGCACAAAGAAGGTGTTAAACGGCAGAATCCGAAAATGATTTGCAAGATGCTCCATAAATATTCCAACCCCAAACACAAGCTGTTTTTCAGCAGACTCTTGATGGAAGTATATGCACACAATAATACGATACATTTCTTAGCTCACAAATGGCCTGCTCCGGTGTCACTCTGAATGGCGTGATGTAGAATCAACCTGTGCGTAGGAGGAGCTCAGAATCAGGCAGCTGCTAACTTGGCCAGGCAATGTTGGTGTTTCCACTGTACTCAGCAGCAGCGGACAATACTTAGTGATGACAGCGTGACCCTCATAGAGTGCCTTGCATGTACTCGCCCAGAGGATGAGCTGTGAAGAAGTGCAAAATCAATGCATTTCACAGCCTATATTGCTCCAGCATACAGGACTTCTGGACATACCTTATCTGAAGCTTGGATGCATGTTTCCAAATGAAGTCAATAGGAGACGCTGATGAAAATGACCCTATTAGGCTTTTGCTTTAGGGTAGCGAATTACTTGTGTGTAGCTGCACTTTAGCTGACATCAGTTGACTGGAGTTTCTTAGTAGGCATTTTAATTCTATAACCATGAGCACTTAACAACAACAGAAAAAGACAGGAATCCATTTAAAATCTAAGACTGTGAAGCTCTTACTGGTGAGCGCCACCAAGAAGATAACATACAAAGCATTGCAGAATGCCAACGAGAAAGGAAACTTAAGGTCCTTTGGGGTACACTGTTAATTCTCACATAAGTTGCCATAAATCTATCTGCTGTCCACATAAATGAGACAAAATCTTAAATTTCCATCTACCAATCAAAACCAAACCTATTTCCTTTCTTTAAGTGAAGTGAAAACAGAAAGAGGTGTCTGGAAGCTTCACAAACTCAAATCTCATCACAAACCCAGATATTTAAGTTAGTTTAGCCAGGTTTGTGATTCAAGAGAACATTTCCCCAGAGAGTTCCCTCACTTGGGTCTGCTTTTGGGTGGTACCCAACACACAGCTCATAAAACACAGCACAGTAGGTAACATACCATTTTATTGTGAATGCTTGTTTCACTTCCAAGGCATCTCTTAAAATCTAGTCTTTGAGGGACTCATTTACTTTCATCTGCACAAGCCTCCAGCTGGTAGCCCTGCAGTAAAGCCACAACCTTCCGATTTCATGACTCTTATTTCAAATCCTTTTGTGCATTGGAGAGATGCTGACAGAAAGAAAGAGTTGCACAAAGGTGTCTTGACAAGGACTCAGACAACCAAGGCCATGATGTGCCTCTGAACTGCCTCTCCTCAATGTCTCATTAAGCATGGATACTTTGCACTTGGGGAAAATAATGCAGTAGACTGACATCATCTTTTTAGCTGCTATAACCTAGGTCTAAACCACATAACACAGACTTTTATTTTAAAAGGAAAGGATGCCTTTGGAGACCAACATTCTTTATGCATGACTATTCTGCTTAGAAGCAAAGGGCTGCCTTTACTATTATTCACTTACAGTATTGCAAAAGGTTGTTGGAAGCCCTAGAGAAAAGAAACCAGGTGTGGAGACTGTGAGTAAAACAAGCCAATATAGATAGCAAAAGGGGCAAAGTGAAGGAAGAGGGGCAACAGAGGGCAAAACTGTACAAAGATGCAGTCAAAAGATGACCTTCAAGAAACCTGGATGCTGGTGCATAAATACTCCTTCTGCAGAGCGCTCTCTCTGCCAGCAAAGATAACTCCTACAGGAACTGCTGGTGCTGAAAGACAAACCCAGAGCCCACCAGCTCCTCTTTGCACAATAAGAATCATCCATGTAGGTACAGGAGGTTCAACTGGTAGGTTGCATCAGTGCTGTAGACTGAACTGGAGGTATTTCGTCCTGGGACTTAAAGTCCAACCGCCCTCTGTACAAGCATCACAACATAAAAACCTTCCACAAAACCAGTTGGATACTTTACTTCTGCCACTCCTATTGAAGGGCTGTTTAAGGACTCTGATGGTTAGGTAACTCTCCTTCACTTTTAACAATGTAATTACATGTGATTTATACATGCTGCTTCTCCCCATCTTATGTAGTACTGTATTTACTTAAGGTAATCAATCTCCTCTCATCCTTCATTAGATTAGCCAGGTCAATACTCATAGATTTCCATTCCGTACGCTATTCAGGTAGCTCCCACTCGGTCAAGGTTTATTTAATCTTACCCAGCTATTGCAGCACACTGCTCTGCACACAATATTCTAGATGAGGCCTCAGCTGAGTCTCTCACAGTGAAATTACTATTTCCCCACTGTTGACAGTATCTCACCTGAAATTGCATCTGCTTTCACCATCTTCCCCCTCCCTCTGGTTGTGCTACATAGTCATCCTGTGACCAAACTGCCTGTTTCTCTCTCCTCCTGTTGCTTTTTTCCCCAGCTGATGGCAACTCTGTTTACAGCAGAAGGGTTTGTTCTGCATCTGTGTCTAACCCTACACCCTGCCTTGGACTGAGTCTTAATCTTCATCTTGTTCCTTTTCTTGCCCTTAAGGTCACACAATTCTCTGGGTCCTACACAGCATCGATGGCTCCTCTCAGGTGGTGTCATCTCTGCAGTGTATTCGCTCCTTCCTCATTTTGTGCCAGCTTTATTTATGGAAATACTAAACAGGATTGCTTTTGAGACCCATCCTGAAAGAGCACTTGTAATAGCATCCTTCCAGCTTGAATGCTTCCCTTAATAATCTGTGTCATCTCCCCGCTAGGCCAGATACTTTACCACTGTACAGCTCCTATACAAAAGTCTTCCCCAGTTGAATACTTCATTTCGTATTCCGTACCCCATCAAATGCTCCACTGTGAGTTAAGCAACCCTTGTGGCATTTCCTTTGCCTAAAAAGCAAGGGTTTTTTACAAAAAGAAAAAAACAACCATAAAAAGAACATAAACATGTATGTTATTAAGCTATGATCTTCCTTTGATAAACTTACATTGCATTTGATCCTGTTTTCATTTATCTGGGTATACTCCATTATTATTCCCTTCGAAATGCGTACAAAGCCATATGCACAAATGCACTTAGTTAACCGGGACTGCAGCTTTTTGGATTGCTTTTCTCTTACCACTCAATGCCTAAATATTGGCAATAAATTTGCTGTTCTCTGTTCATAAAAGCTCACTGTGTCTTGATTCCACTGTAGAAAATCCTTGTGCTGGACATCTGGTTTTGTACCTCGGTACCTTCAGGTACCCTTGTGAGCAGGACTGAACAGAGATCACAGTTTATGTTTCATATCTTATTTGTGGAAATTTCCATTCCCTTCCTCCTGTTAGCAACCCCCTCTATCCTGTTCTTCTTTCGCCCTCCCCCAAATACAACTGCAAATAAAAAGGGAAAAAAGAAACCACAATGGGAAGTGAGACTGCCTTTAATTCTATCCCCGTCCTCCGTGCACAACGTGTGCACAGCCATTTGTTTTTGTCTTGTTCTTTTTATTTGCATGGTTGAAAAATCTTTCACAAGTTGCTTAAATTTCCTTTACAAGATCTGTCTCAGCTTGACTTTTGGCAGTTATCATTTTACCCCTGCACTTCCTGACCTCTCAAAAGCAGCTTTAACACTAGTTCTGACATATGTTCTCACTATGTTCTTACATATGGGTAATTCCTCTTCTTATCTAAGACCCCTCCCTAAAAGATGCTAAAACTGATTGAATTCTAAAACTCCAGAGAAGAAGCCATGAATATTTTAACAAACAAAACCACACATTCAGATCATTACTATTTATGAAATCATGTTATTTGATACTGAGAAACATATGCTGATCAATAAATTAGAATGCCTGTGATTCTTAAAACATTAAGAAATATCAATATTTAAATGAAAAAAAAATAGATAAAAATCTTTTTATTCTTGATAATCAAAACCCTTCTGTTTCCAGAAGAGCATTCTGAAGCTCAGTTACCGTACCTTGGAGAAAAAAGAAACCCAAGCAAAACCCCACAATTACATCTAATAAGGATTTTCAACCATGCATTGTATGATTAGTTTAAAATGCAAAGTTTCCAAAGCAGAAATAAGGAACTGGAACACATTTGATCTACTTACAACATAGGTAATTTACGTGAATTAAGCCCTTAAATGATAAAATGGGCCAGGAAAGAGAATAAGGAAAACCAAAGAGTTCAAAATATATTTGCAAACACGCTGAGTCAGGAAGTGGTAAAGCATCTCGTCTAACAAGACCTACTTTTTCTGATCATCACCATCTATGCTTCAAAAATGATTAGGGGAATGAACACTGAACTAACCTCAGTCTTTCTTCCTCTCTATGGCGACTGTATCTTGATGCAGCTTTCCAACAAATCAGTGACAGTCATTTCTGTCTTAGGTAGCTTGAGTTGTGCAGTTGCTGATAGACTAGAACCAAAGCTATGAATAGCAAAATCTCTGCCTCATAACTGTACCCTGACCACTTACTGAGAAACACAGTTCAATGGTTAGATGGGAGCTGGAAAATAAGATGCTGGCAAGAAGTTGTGCTGGTCATGAAATATGGTGAGAAGAAAGAGTGAGCAGTGCAACAACAGCTTAGGAAATTAATTTGAAACAGAAGCTGCTCCCTTCAGTGAGGAAACGATTTAGCATTAAACAAACAGTTACCTTAGTAACTAATGTGTTGCCCTTTCCCTCCTTTCACTTTGAACATACCATCTCTGAACTCAGTTTCTCATCACCTTTTCTGTTTGCTTAACTGGTCTTCTTCAACTGTCGAGACAGCCAAAGAGCTTGCAGTCAAATGTGAGTCTATTTTCTTTCCATGAACTGCCCAAAAATGCAAAATGGATTCCAGGACCTGCTCCTCAGCTTTTGTCAATGACAACGGACATCAGATGCGTATCTTTCTTTCAAGCTTTGAGGAGGTAAGGAAGGTATTATAGCTAAGCAGACAAGCATACTTTCGGTGGAAACAGAAGCATCAAGTGTCATGTATCCATCAGGTGTACGTATGTGCAGCAGACTTTCTGAACATCACTTCTTAAGAAATGCACCATGCAGGATGAATGAACTGTGTAGTGCTTCTCTTGATGCTCACCTGATCCTTTGTAGGAGGTAAAAAATTACTGTAAATGAGCAACTGAACAACTTACGTGGAGAAGGAAGAATGAATTCTCTGCACACATTTAAAGGCCACCTTTTCTCTAACATCTGCAACTGGGCTTGATGCACGCTTGGGGAAAATAAAGGAATTATGTCCCTGGCTCTTAATTATTGACATAAACCTTGGATGAAGCAAGGACAATGGTGTTTTCTCAGGGTCAGAAAGTATTCCTGTATATCCAGTTTAGGTACAGCCAGAGAGAATAAACCTGCAAGTATCTTACCAGTTAGTCCAGCCACTTCTGGTGACAACATTACAGAGCAAAAAGTTATAAAGCTACCACTACTTAAATAATCTGTCTATTGACTCAGAAGTTCTAGAAGATAATCAGAATATCCATACTTTTATAATACTATTCCATCATCTGTAGGATTGATAGAATTTAGGGATACTTTATATGCCTTTTCAGATCTTGGAAAAACACAAAATGCAAGTATCATTGTCCTGAGCAGCCACAAACCCCAACACGCATTTTTGTCTTGAATTTCATGAAGAAAACTAAGAAAACCTAAGCACTGAGCTTCACTACCACATGAAGGGCCCTAACTATTAATGATCATGGGACTCTAGCTTCAGAATCAGCCGTACTAGAAATCCAGAATGAGCAAAACAGTTCCTGGTATACAGCCTGTGCTCCTTGCTCCTGTACCCCAGGGAAATGGCTTCATCGTTTCCTGTATGAGATTGAAGCCTGAATTTTCCTGATGAATCCCATGAGATAGGTCTATTCTGTGCTAATTACAAGCTTGCAAACTTATACAGAAAGCAGGCACACTTTCCTTTGTGAACTATCAGCTTTTCTACAGCCTCGGCACATAGCTGTGCTAAACTGTAAACCTAAGAGATTCGGTGTGAAATCTCAACATGAACATGGTTATAACTGCTATTACTTTATTCAGTCAACTGTGTCCAGTGACATGGAACAAAAAGAGATAAAGCTAAAAGGAGAAAACAATATGAGAAAAGAAACTCTCTCCATGGCTAGATAGAGGGTAGATCTGATGCCTTGAGAAGGAGAGTGGAGGGAGGGCCAGGGACACTTAGCTGGAAGTGGGACGCTGAAGTTGCAGTCCAATGATCTTTTCCATAAGGAAAACCCAGTGCTATTAAATTGATGTTCTAGGGACAGCAAATTGATTCACTGAGTTTTTCTGATGTTTTAGCAAAACAATACCCATCAATTTTTAACACCGTTCACAGCCCTAGAGACATACTGTTGAATCATATGCTCTAGCATACAAGATGCCTGTATACAAGTTGCAACCTTCAAGAGGAGAACTTGCCATTAAGAAATTCTTCCACCTAAACCTGCCAATATTTGCACTGTGGTGGCAGAAGAAGCAGCTCAAGTAACAGTGGCAGATACTGCAGAAGGAACATCAGAGATTAAAGATTTGCCTGCATCTGATTTTCTTACCTTTCTTTTCCTTTAGGTGGCCCTCAATGTTTGATGTATTTTAATGTTAGACCCTTATTTGGGAAAGAAAAGAAGAGGAGCCAGCAAGGCAATAAATTACACCCTCCGACGCAGTTATAATGGCACTGAACACCACAGATTCATTCTGGAGAGGTTAAGACTCAATTATTTAAGCAGAGAGATTGTAGAAAGACTCCAGTACTGAAAAAATGCCTTTTTGCTCTTATGTGAATTAAGATTAATTAAAATGCCCAGCTGACAGAATACCAGTCAGAAGTAGTTGAAGCAAGATCACATTCATTTCTTTTGTGTTAAAGCCATTAGCTTAAACCAGTCTCTAATTGGTTTTAGTCTGATGGTGAAAGCAGGGCTATCTTCTTCAGTAGGCAGCGTAAATTCAGCAAGAACACTTCCAGTCAGGGCCAGACTCTGAGAGAGTCAGTCAAGATGAGTTTCTCTGCTAGACAGGTACTCGGCCATTTGGGACAGCTTCATGCATGGAATTCCATTCTTCAAGTATCCCGAATTCATCAGAGTTAAAACTGCTGAACACCAGAAACAAAACAGAAGAGTTGCAGCCAGACTTAAGATCAGCACTGGAAAAGATGTCTCAAACACTAGTGAAAGGGCTCAATAGCTTTCAACTACTGTGACTTGCAAAGAAGAATATGTAACAGTTCCACACGCTATGAAAATTACTTTTCCTCCATGGCTGGTGGCTAAAGTTTCATGTTACAAATCAGGGCTGTTTCAGCCCATCTGTTTGTACTTCATGAGAACATGAGATCTTGGATTTCATGGGAGCTCACTGAAATTAGAGGACCTGAATCAAGCCTGCAGGACCAGGATTTATTAACATGCAAGAAAATGCCCAAAGACTAAAACAGAGTGAACTGATCCCTACATTATTATGTTGTAGTATGATCCAGAAATAAAATACAACCTCCAGAGTAATTTCTGGGGAAAATCTAAACAGAGTCCTTATTATGAGAACACTGCATTGTGGTACCCAACTCGACAAATTTATCCATTTTCATTAGAAATTGCATTTTTTATGTAATTTTATCCCAGCAGGTTTTCTGAGCCAGCCTCATTCACAGACAGACAACCAATGGACACTGAGTAGTTTTTGAGTGATGGAATGACAGCGATTTTTGACAGATATGCAAGCAGTGGAAGAGATATGTGGAAGTGTTTATAATAAATGGTCAACAAATAACTAGAATTAACAGCTGAGCTAATATGAATGCATATCCACACGGATCTATTAGCACACATACAGAGGCGTGCAAGGGGCAGAATAGCAAGTTAGAGGCGATCTATATAAACACATTGGATTATAAACGAAGAGACATTGCAGGGCAACCCCCCCATCACGAGGAGGAGGTTTAAAGAAACCACTTTGCCTCCCTCTCACTGGTGATGATTAAAGCACTCTTCTCTAAAGCAGGCCATGCTGGCTGCCCTCATGCTGACATGAGGACAGCTGCTATGAATGAGACAGGGTTAGCTTTCAGACCCCCAGGGGGGCACTGCTAGGGAGCAGCAGCGGGAGCAGGGCAAACGACACAAATGAAAAGGATGTGGTAGGGTGGAGTTGTGCCAGCAAGCAGGAGCAGGAAGGAGATCACTGACAGTGAGAGGGGACAGCAACCCCGGCAATCAACACGGGGACAAGACAGTGGAAGCCAGGAGAACCAGCTGCACTTTCTGCAGACCTCACCCGGCATGCCTGGCTCTTCTTGCACCTTCTGTAGGTGCCCAGGTAGTAAAGACGCCAGCTGGAAAGGCAACAGGGTTGAGTCACGCACGTGGATACTGATTTAAAGGAGGTTTCATAGCCATTTCCTTGGATACCTGCTGCCTTTCAGCTACCTTCCTGTGTCATTCAAGAAACATTGCCAGATTAGAGCCAGGCAGGGAGATAGCAAGACATGGTTTTCCTTGTGTTGAAAGGAACTAGCCTTGTCCTCTGCCTGCAGTGCTCTGAAGACCAATGGTTGTACGCTTCCACAGCTCTTTGAAAGGATGAGTCATTCCAGAGTGCTCTTATTAACTCATCAAATACGGATACATGTCCCAGGGACATCCTGTAAGGCTCACGTACAAAATAACGCAAAGTGGGATCTATTAATTCAACTCTTACTCATACAATTTTTACTCTGAACAGCCTAAGGAGACAACAAACAAAAGCAAGGTTTTACAGGACTCGTCATTTAACCACTTCTCCACCTTCTCATTTCTTCTTACCTCACATGTTCTGTTTAGACAGAACAAAAAGAGAAAAAAACCTGGCCACCATCCATTAGGGCTGGAATCCTCAATTATCAGGAGTGATAACCTATCTAAAGTAAGACCTGTAGCTCTGATACGCACTGTAAGGCGGATGCAGATAACTGAAGCAATAAAATGGAAGGAGGGATATAAAAGGCTAAGGAAGACACAACCAGTAGTGCTGTATATTTTATATTCAGTTCCAAGTCGGGATCATGTGAGAAGCAATTATTTTCTCTATAGTCAAAATCCTAGTGCTGGAGATTACTTCAGTACAGGCTACAGAGTATTTAAAAGAGAAAGGCTTGAAAGCCCAGAGGGTATAAAAGCATTTGTACGATTTGAAGAGACATGACAAACATGCTCATCAGGATTACTTTCACAAAACCCTAATTTTTAAAGCATAAACCACATGCCAAGTAAAACCCTCTCATATCTTCCCCATTTCTAAGAAAACCTGGCTGATGTTCACATCCTCTGTGTATGCATTCATCCAGTGCTTTAGGACAAGAGACAAAGGGTATTTTAGCCATCCTCACAGCTACAAGTCTGTGTAGGTCTAATGTACAGTACCATAAGATCTCAGACCTGCTCAAACATGATAAGCAAAACCATCCACAATACTGAATATAACAAATAATTGTGCCTCTATTGAGGGAAAAGTATAACTGTATAAAGACTTTTTATCATTTTGTTAATTAAGCTTCTTAAACATACAAACCTGGGAAAAAATAGATTTTATTTCCTGCAATTACAGACATCACATCACATGTATACTTTTACCAATGTTTAAACATAGGTCCTTTGATCTTCAAGAGGGGTCTTTCTACAGCTTGAATTAAGCTTCAGCCTGTAACTTACCTACCTCAGCCAGCCATGACAGAGCACTTCGAAAAAAACTATACAAGACATAGCAACGCCATGCTGTGGACCAGAAATTATGAATTCTATATCCTGGTATCAAAATCAAGGCCAAAACTAGTGATCAGACAAGAAGCCAGGCTGGGCCACACCAGGAAAACCACAGTGCCATTCAGTATGACTGGACTTCTCTGTGCCATCAAGAGGCTTATCAGACATGACTTTCTATTTTCTTTAGAACTTGGGCTTGCTCTATTCAGATGAGCAGAGAAAGTGCTCCAACCCTTCACGGGCAAGTGACTTTCCTGGACACAGACTACCCTTGGGTTATTCAGCCCTATTCAGGATGCCACTCTTCTATGCAAGCTCAAAGCCAGTCAGTGATGAGACAGGAACAGTCCTGTGGATTTTGAACTGAAACTCATATAACAACAGGGAGAGCAAAATAGCCCCTTATACTGAGGCAGCCATTCCTAGCATGGTCCAGGTGAAAACCTACTTGTGGCATGATGAGTTTAAGCTGCCTAGAGCAGAAATCTGGATGAATGTACAAACAAAACATGAAGCAGGCAGTTAATAGGTCTGGAAAATCCTCCATCTGCCTTCTCAAGTGGTTCCAGCTTCTCATTCATATTAAACATAATTCTGAGCTGTGTTTCAACAGTACTGCTAAACCAAAGTGCTTTAGGGAGTAGACAACCACTTTCTCAACCTCTGCTTGATGCCCTGCAGAGAATAAGTGCAATGCTACTGCCAGGTCAGAAGCAGCAATGCCGTAAAGGAAATAATGCACACTTTTAATCTCCCCAAACCCTTGGTTTTCTGCAGTTATTTATAATTCTAATATAGATTGCAGAAAATGCACTGTATGTGTGGCTTGCTTTCCTGTGACCTCACGAAGCCCTTATAATCATTATAATCACGGTGAAAGTGGTTTAACTACATTCACATAGATTCAGATGAGTCTACATGAATATGCAGCAGCAAAATGGCAAAGCACAGGATTCTGTTTATCCAAGAGTGTTTGGCTGGCTGGAAGCAGGAGCTAGTTTTGATAACGAAGTTGTGAGCCTGGTCCTTCACAGGGTTCATGCTTCTACATGCCAGCCTCAATATATGACTAAAACTGTCTGGACTGGAAAAGTCACACTGTTTGCCCTCTGTGCTGCAGACAGTGATGACTAATGATATCGTCGAATGAAAATACAGTGCTGATGCAATCACACCTGGAATACTGCACCCTGTGCCAGCACTGCCATTACCAACAAGCTATTAGCAGACCAGAAGGTACACAGAAGAAAGGGAAAAGATCATTAAAGAGGTGGTGCAATTGTCTTAGAAAGACTAGGAGAGCTACGTGGTGTTCAGCTAGGTTAGCACGGAAGAAGGACAAGTCTATTGAAAGCTCGCATTTGAACTCTCCACTGTATTAAGAAGGCCTTTGCTAGGAGGGTGTCTCAGGGCAACAGCCTTTCAGGGTCGGTTGGTCTTCAGAGACAGTGTGCATGGATCCCATTTCCCAGAGAGACAGAGATGCCAGCAGAATTTCCCAGCAGCAGTGTAAACTGATTTCTCCAGTAGCACTTGGAAACACACCTAAGCAAAACGTTGAGGGTCTGAACCTAAAGCACTTCCTTCAATTATCTAGGAGCAATGGCTGGTGACATCTGCAAGAGCTCAACACCCAAACAACTCAGACATCATTTACCAGTGTGACTGAAACACAGAATAAACCCCATTGACTTCCATGGGACTTCCCATGCCTAGATGTAAATGGAACTGAGTTACTTTAAAATTTGAAGAGGCCACTGTCTACAATTTTGCACAGAAGGGAAGAAAGGCAGAAGCCATATACTGCAAGTGCTGTAGCCACATTGTGCTTCACGTACTAAGAGCACTAAGAAAGAAAAGGAACTGATTTAAAAATAACTAGCAGCTCAGTACCAACTACATTATAACTGCTTTATAAGCATAAAGCAGAAGAAGCCCACTCTACCTAAGGGAAGGAGGGAGGATAATGACTGACAATAATTAGGACTGAGAACAAATACAATACACCTGGATTCCAAACAAGATCCAGCCCTACCCAAGGTACCTTCAGGTAAGGACTCACATGCTGCTGCCAAACTTAGGCTCACTTCAGTCCTTCTCCAGGAGACCTAGCATGACTTTGACCACATTCTGAGTAAAACCACATAGTTCAGCCTCTCTGGACAAGACCTCTGAGCATCACCCTCTTTCTGAGGTGCTGGAAAGCAATAGGGCTGGCTGATGCTGGAATTCAGTAGCAGACTTCTTTTAGGATCTAGTGACAAGCATAAATATCTACAGCAATTCAAACAGAAACGTTACCTTAACGAAGTATTACTTCTCCCTTCAATGCCATCATTAAAACCCAAGTACACAGCACCTAGCGCACAAAGTTATCGTAAAGAGTCCCCAAAATAGGATAAGTAGGACCAAAAAAACCCACATAAAGATCAATCTGTGGGAGCAGCTTTACCATGTGTTGTACACAATTCCTGTGTCAGGCCACATGATCTAATGCTACTGCTATGTCTGTTACACAAATCAATATATATGCCACCCTGAAGAACATACTGTGAGTGCCAGCTGTCCTCATGGGGCATGCACGCTGCGACAGCAGGATGCATAGCAGGGTTTGAGGCAGGGCTTCTGCCTTCTGATCTCCTGCCACTGTGCAAGAGGCTGGCTACTACCTTCAAAATATGAGAGCAAATGACATTTGAAAGACTTCAGGATTCAAGACAGGGCTTGCTTCAGCTGCCTCGGCTCATGCGAGATCTCTGTTCGTCTTTACATTTACTTCCCTCTCCTCCTATCTCTCCCTTTACACATTTACAAGATCCCCCACCTGATACATTTGCCAGGTGGAATAAATGAGGCCTCCGTGCTTTTCTTTCTCATGTGCCACTCAACTCTGACACTCCTTGGGCAGATCTTTCTTCCTCTCCTTCTCCCCAGCCTGGCATCCCCCTTTCTCACTGCTGGCTTCTTGATGTCAGCTTTCACTTTTAATAACTTGCTAGCAGTCATGAATTGTATCACTTAATTTCTTTTTTGACAGTTCTTTCCCATTCTCCAATACAACGTCCTCACCTTCAGCATTAATTCCTGCTTGCTTGTCACTGGACAGATTCATACATTCAGCCGGTTAATGCTGTGTGGACATCCACAGAGCAGGTAATCTTTGGTTTTGAAGTATGTATGTATTATACATAACTCATTCCCCACAGTTATAATGAGCTCTCTCATTTCTGGAAATGACTGCTCTTCTTATTCGGACTAGAAGCAACAAGATACATTACAACAGATGCCACAGACTGCAAAACCAGCACTGTATTCCATGCGCTGACAAACTTACAAAGAAAGCCTTCAAGTTACTGGCAAACAAGATGTGCAAACAAGAGGAGTTTCCTGCAGCACAGTGCCCACCAGTCTGGCTCTATTAAGAATGAAGGGGTTTGCACTGTTTGCTTCGATGGTTTTAAAACATGAACAGCAGAACTAATACCAGCTGACTCTATCTATAATTTATGTCCTCCATATGCAGGCTGCCTGCCACTAAAAGGTTCAGAAGTAAGGTGCTGAAGCATCTGCATCTCAAGGGCTTACAGACATGGTGAGAGGCCATGTATGCAAACACCCGGCTGGGCACAGGCACAGCAAGAGACGTTTGGCCGCTGGCTTGGACGTGCCACGCTGACATGCCTCCAGGCCTTCTCATGTCGATGCAACAGCTTGCAGCTCTAAGCCTCTGGCTGTCCGCATGTCTGGCTCTCAGGTTTGACACCCTCCTCTAACAGCCTTGCCTCTCTCTTCCAAAGGAAAGTACTGGGATGGCAGCAAACAATAATGCTGCCGCCCAGAGAGGACAGTGTCACTAACCTGAAACTGTGACAGCTCCAGTCCTTCTTTCACTGCTAAAATAGATTGGATGCTGCATATACCCGGGACTCTTACCAGTAGTGCATTTATATCACAGTAACGCTGCCAATATCAAACAAGCAAGCAGTCTTGCAGCGTTAGTAATCAAATTCTACAAAAAAATGGGAATTCTTTCACCTCGTTACATGGGATTTCACATGGCTCACCCCAGATTTGCACCAGGCAACCCAAAGACTCACAGAGCCATCGAAAGGCCTTCCATCATCAATCTCTAACCTGCTTTAGGACTAAAATGGCTGTAAATCCCCTATCCTAACGCAGTGGTAAGAGTCACCCATAGGTTCTGTTCTCCTGCACCCTCGACCTGTGAATATGGCGATATGATCCTACCCTCCAACGCCACCATCATGCCCAAAGTGCTCATGGATTCTCATTCTTTATGCATGCAATCCAGGCATATTTACAAACAAATCAAACACAAAGGCACTCTGTTGTGAAAGCTGTGTTTGTCCTGTAAACTGGATCCTTTTCAAGGAAGTCCACCGCATTGTTCAGCCTCTGTCAGAACACATGAACCAAGCCCCATCAGTGCCTCAGCACGAAAAGCAGCGCACCATCACTGCCGTTACAGCTTGATGGGATGTTTTATCCAGCCAAGCAATCACATGGAGAACTCTGAAAACTGTCTTGTTGAAGGCAAGTCAGCAGAGACCCATGGTTTGATGCAACAAATACACCAAATTGCAGTCAAATGCATCTTCAATCTGTGGCTGCTCTCCTCGGCGATTACAGCAATTTATTAGCTGTGACAATCCACACTAACCTGCCCTTAACCTGGGACTCTGAGAGCAGACGCTATCAGATGTGATACAGGAAGGAATCCACAAGGTGATATAATACCATGTTCCCTGTACTTTTTTACTTCAGCACGATTTGGCCTCTCTTCTCCCCACTGGTTTCCTTATATCTGACCAACTGAAAACCAAAAGAACTGCAGAACAGAGAACCTTCACACAGGATACTTCAGAGGAGGCAGGAAAATGTCAAAGGAAAGATCAACACGTTTGCTCAGAATAGCACTTAGAGAATGAACCACTGATATATTTGGATAGCAGCTAAGACCGTACTGCACATAACTGCATCCTTACTGTTCCCAGTAAATCAACAGACTTTCTGCAGCACTTGCACTGGTATCATATGAACCATTTTTCCTGCAGTACTCATGGACCTTATAAAAGAAACAATGTGAAGACAAAAGTCTCCAAAACCTGACTTGTACCTGAAGCCATCAGCTGAAACTGTGAGTTAGTTAAAAGCTTCTTGGTTAAATAAGAGTTCCCTATCGAAGTATTTAGTAGATGGACTCAAAGATCCTCCTGCTATTGCCTCTTCCCGCACCACAAGGGTACTCAACCCTTTCAGCTTCATTGCCTTACCAGTATGCACTGGCTATTAGCCAGTTTCCCTTTAACCGCAGCTATTCCTACTGAACCTGCTCTGTATGAACTCTTCAGGCATCCACTTACTGTGAGACCTTGGGCTATCCCTTCAGCCAAACCCCACCTTCTGCATGCTGCCTCTGAGCCAGCAGCAGCCAAAAGGTGTAATCAGTAACTCTGGATCACGAAGGGCAGCACCAGCTAGATCATCATCACATAGAACCTGATGTCTAAACACAGGTTTTGAGCTAAACATCAGAGATGACGCCACACTGAACGTGTCCTTTGGAAGCGGTACACCTCTGCTAGACACTATCAGGGAGCATGACCCTACATTTTAAAGCAAGGAGAACTGGAGAGCCATCGCCTTTTAAGTGGCAATTTCCACTTGTTCAGAGAGAGGGAGATTGTTTGGTCCGGAGGTTATGGCACTGGCTGCTGCTGTGGCCGTAATGCACCTTGAGAAACCCTGGGTAAGTCAGTGGTCTGCATGGGGCTGGACAATACACACACACATTAGACACCCATGCAGCTGGAATGGAACAACGCTGAGGAAAGGTAACAAAAGTGGTGGCTGATAATCCAAGTGCAACAGCTGAGTGCATTAGAAGTGAAAAACTAAGGCGTATTTTAAAATCCAAATAGGTGTAATTT
>JAVHNF010031930.1:0-10364 GCA_034783455.1 Micropsitta finschii | reverse complement strand
GGTGGCACACGAGAAGCCTCTTTCCTTGGACTCTTGCAGATAACACACAGTGTCCACATTAGCCAGGTGCTGGGATGTTCTGGCAAAATAGATTTTTAACAGTATTGTGCAGTTGTCTGGCTCCTCGGCAGGGGCTGGTTGGAGTTAGCACAGCAATTGTATTTTGGTTGATAAATGTGATGACAAGGCACAGTTGCCCTTTGATCTTGCAGAGAGCACAGCATGGTCCCCATAGCATGCTTATGGCAGGGCTTTGTGCTGTGTGACTGCTGAAAGCAGCATGAGCATCTCCAAACATCAGCATAGGCTACAGTTATCCTTGCCACTGTTGTCTTGGCAAGAGCCAGGCATGCACCAAGCATGACACTGATGGTGAAAGCACTGTCACCACTACACTGTGTCCCAGCAAGTCTGCCCATGACCTTGTATCTGCCTGTAGAGCCAGCGGAAACCTGTCCTTCACTGCTGCCATGTATTGGCCATTAAACACTATTTCTCTGCTTTATCTTCCATTGACCCAATCCTGTCCTTCCTCTCTGCCTCATCAACTGCCTCCTGGCAAGGTCTTACTGTGTGTTAGGGCTTTGGTGTTCATCCCAATTTCCTGGTTTGGATCCAATGACTTAATCCTTGCCACTTGACAACTTTTCCTTGCTTTTGGACTCCACAGCAGGTTTTGGACTCCACAGCACTGTCATTTCTAGCTCTTCGTTGTCACCTTCTCACAGCCCCTCTGTTGTCTCTCCTCTTCCATGGGAATCTCTGCTCAGCTCAGCTGTGTCCCCTATCTGGGTGTCCCCATCCAGTTACACAGCTTTTACTGCTATCTCCAATTTACATCTCAGAACCTCTGCCTCCCTCCTAGCTTGCCACTGTATCCCTACACCTGCATTTTTCTTGTCTCCTCTGGCACCTCTTCCCAAATGAGTTACCAGCAACTCAAAAAGCGCAGAGCCAGAGCATATGTCTGCTCCCTTTTTGCTTTCCATATTCCCCACTCATCTGTTCTCCCTGATAGACACATAATGGGGGAGGCAGAAACATCTCTGACCTTCTCTGCTGTTCTTCCTTATTTGCCTGGCCTTTTTATGTCTTACCACTTTGTCCTATGCCCTGAGGTCTCCCTGCCAGTTTGGTTCTGGTGTTCCACATGCCTGTTTCCCATTACTCATCCTGTACACAAGATGTTTTCTTCAGCTGACCTGCTAGAATATACCCTTCTTCTCATGCCACTCTCTCTCGCTGGCCCTAAAAAAACCCAACAAATTAAATCATCTGCGTATCTGTTTCACATATTTATGAGTGAGGTACTAATCCCTGCATAGTGAAAGGGTCATGTACAGAAGGGGAAATGAGGACACCAGCATTAAAGGGAGAAGTGGAGGAAGGGGGACCAAGAGCAAGGGCAGGACAGATGTCAAGGAGGTGAGCTTACAGTGTTGGAAAAAAATGCAGATAACTGAAACAAAAGCAGATCAGAGTATTGCTGATCCACACCAGTGCTCCTTCTTTGATAGTTCTGCATTTGGTCTCACTTCTTCCTGCTCCCAGCACCTATGTCTTCAGAGCAGAGACCAAATCCTTCAACAGGCTGAAAATATGCATAAAGAAGTTAAAAAAGCAGCAGACCCCCTCTTCTCTGTGCCTTGTGATAACAGATACCTCTCCTTCCCTTCTACCTCAGTGGGAAAGCTGATCTGTCAGGATAATCCACGTGCGAGGACAGCCCTCCTAAGCCTCTTGCGAATGCACCATCGGAGCAGGGAAGCTCTTTCCGGCTTCCCCAGCACAGCTCACGGCTGCGCAGGTCCCAGCGGGCAAAAGATTCGCATGTGATGCCATTACAGTGACCTCCTGAAACCTGACTCCGTTTCCCATCTGCTGTATGCTGTTACTTTCACAGAAAACAAAAGCAGGTGAAAAGTCTGTTGGATGCCACAAAACCCTCTCTGGCTGCAGCCATGGTAAAATAACCCTCCTTAAAGCAATAGAGAGATCCTTTTGTGTGCAAGAGCTACTTTCAGATTGGGATGGGGTTTTTTACTGCCTCATAAAGGATTCTGTAATGAGTGAGCTGGAGATCTGACAGTTGCATCCCAGTCATATTTTAACACAACGCAGACAGCAGATGCTTCAAGAAGATTGTATTTCTTCGTGTACATCAGGTCTCCAGGGAGATTGCACATTCAGGGTCAAGGACTGGAGGGGCTGGCTCTGCGGCCTTGCAGGAGGATTTTTCTGTTTCCAGCAAAGTATATCTGTAAAGCACAGGGCGTTCTGCCAAGCCTTCTGTATGGAGTCAGCAGGAAATGCTGCTCCCAAGAGAGATTTTACCTACGGCTCTGTCAGGGATAGCTTTTATTATAATAATAGCAGTTGATCGAATAGCCCCCAGTGCTGCAACACCTTGTAGCCTGAATATCAGGGCTGAGCCTGAGCAGAGGAGCAGCACTTACTCTTTGGGCTGTAAAAAGGTTATTCATGGCGGGGGAAACTGTCTGCCTCTGTAAAGGCAGGCAGAAGTGGGCACTTTGTAACAGTATGATGTTTTTGAAATGCAGACAGCTTGGTCAAGGCAATCATCCACAGCCAGGACAGAAGACCTTGCAAGGGAGACAGTTATGTCCAAAAATGAAAGGAAAGCCCTCACAGGGTCCCCGCTGTACACACTGGCAAGGCAGAGATGATCTAAGTTTTAATGAGGTTTTACAAAGAAGCTGCATCCTCCTACGCCTGATCATGCACGACCATTAACTTATCTGCTTTACATATTGAAGGGTTAAGGCTAAGCAAGCACATCTAGAATGGGAAATTCCAATTCCACAAAACTTAGGAATCCAAACCTTGACACCAGCCCCTCTCAAACCCAGCCCTGAGAATATTAATAGCTATCAGTAAAATTCAAGTACAGCCACAAGCACTCCAGGGTACCAGCTCACAGCCACAGTGATACATTGGATGCTGAAATAAGTAACAGCACTGGATGAGAACCAAGGGGAACACACAATTCACTTATTACTAAATTCTACATCAGACAAAGCTGCTTTGAATTTCCATGAATGTTTTCCTACGGGATGAGCAAAATTTAACCAAGGAAACGAGGATTTACCTCAAGTGCTACAATCCTCGCAAGGGAAAGGAAATGGTCTTAGCAGGTATCCTCTGAAGCCTGTAGAGCCACATGGGGCATCGGTTCATCTTTGCAGTGTGGCTGGTCTATAAACATGAACTGACCCACTATGTTCCCCCACTGTCATGCATGGAGTTTAATGTTGCCAGAAATAGTAAATGTCAGGAAGCATTTGTGTGGTGGAATGTTGAAACTACGGTTGGATAAAACAGTGAGCACAAGAGAGGCTGAATATATATTAAAGAGCCCTTAAATGGATGTCACAAATAGCCTTGATTTCTCTCTTTACCCTGCAAACAGCTGCCATGTGCTTTAGTCCCCTTGCAGGAGATATAGTAGCATTGACAATGAACACAGGATGGTTCAGAATGCCTGTCAGAATGTGCTTTCCTGGCACCTAGCCCACCCTCTTGCTAGGGACCAGCAGCACTACAGTAGACAGCCTTGGAGGACTGGGGGTGAGGACATCCCTGTTGTACCTCCTAGAGGAAGAGGGGAGTCTGTTGTAATTCTCTGAGCTTCCCCAGTCAGCAAATCAGATAGAAGCACCATGCTTGGTCATGATGTTTGGATCTATAGCTAACCTTTTCAGGTTTGGGAGTAAATTAGTTTCTGAGGGGTATACCTGGAGCACAGTTATTCAGAAGCAATGTGATAATAAATTTTATTTTACTCATCAGTCCTCCTGCCTTGGTGTCTATGAACAACATCTTGCTCTTCCTGGCTTCCTTCAATATCCTCAGTTTTGTGGCTGCAGTGGTGGCAGCAATTTCCTTTTTCCTCCATGTTTTGAACAGACAGAAGAAGAAACTGCGGCACTGGTAAGCAAGGATAGCTGGCAGTGGGAAGGAGAGACTGAGAGAGTTCATGCCCACCCCAAGCTATTTTTTCCGTTTCTTTTAAAATACGTAGTTTTGATGTTATGTGTTGACTTTGGTTGTTGAAAGACTGCATGAAAAGAGACCATGTGTTACTCTAGGCATTTTGGCAGATATGAAGGAAAGCTATCCAGCTAAGATCAGCAGCTAACCCACAACAAAGCTTGATCTCCAGCCAAAAGCTTAATCCAACAGAAACCAAACATCTGCCCTTCTCGAAGCTCTCTGGGTTGGAGACACAGGTCTTGGCTTCTGGGGTGGCTCCAGAATTGTTCATCTTCTGATTCTTCCCAGATGGCAAAGCAGGGCATGTGCCCTCGCTCTGTGGTCTAGGTAAAAGAGTGCGGCATAGGGTGCAGATGCCCAGGCTCTCAGAATTTCACCTACAAAACCTCAAACTGAACCGTATGTAGATCAAGTACAAATAACAGTGTCCCTCCCTTGCCCTGTAAAACCTTCTGCTATTTCTGGCTTTTCTCTCCCAGCATCTCTTTTTGAACACAGCAGATTGAGACCATTATCCCTGGAATAAAGAGTGTGCACGCTGCTTTTATTTTTTTTCACTGTATCTCATTCCTGACCTCTGCTGCTTTTTTACTATTCTGGTTTATAATAGGAAATTGAAAGCTCAAAGATTTTCTTCACATCTGACATTAATTCATACTCTCAGCTTCTTTTTTTTTTCTCTGTCAGATTAAAGGCAGAGAAAAAGAAAGAGCCAAACCTGTGTGTTTATGATCCTTATTTTTAACACCCAGACCCCTGATTTTCTTAGTCTTGCTTTGTGTAACTTTATCAATTTCACTGACCTCACTGTGGATCCTCATCAATGTAAGAAGGAATTCAGGTGGTATATTGAAAGAGTACTTGTTTTAAAAACAACATTGACAGTTAAGACGAGTCTCAAGCTCATCTGCCCACTTCCCAGCCCTGATGACTTGTCTACATCCTTGATCTTATCATTCAAGCCCAGATATTTGAAAGTGACCACAAATTTAGAGTGACTCGAGTTTTACCAGTCTGGGTCATCTCTATCCTGATTTTCTTCAGATGGCTCCTGTTAAAAGTAGGGCAGATGTGCACCCCCTGGGGCTAAAAGTGTTTCAAGCTGTAAGCCCTAAAATCAAGCCAGCTCAAATCAGAGGCTTTTAAAAACCATTTGGCCTTCGTATATGAGTTGGTAAGTCCCTGCTGAGAGGTAATGGATACATGTAGCTCCCAGTGGAAGCTGAATGTGAGCTGATTGAATTAAACTTTTGTTACAGTAAGGCTGTGGAATCACACAGACCAGGAAACACCTTTCCCCTCTGATGCCACGACAGCATACCTATGATGAAAGTCAGTGGTGAATGCAGACTGGTTTTATCTTCTGTCAGCTCAGAGACACCTTTCTTTATGGTGCACTTTATTTTTGAAAGCTGAGAGTGTCTCGTTTCATGACTCTTGAGTGTGAAAACTCCTGAGGTTTGGGAAAATATGCCTTCAGTGACTGTATTGAATTGGATTGAACTGTGATGCTTACTGAAGATTTACAAACCTATATGCTAAAGACCACTGAAATAAAAGTTCAGTTATCAGACAATGAATAGGACCCTGGTTCAGCTTAACAGCTAATCATGCATTCAGATTCTCACTGTACAAATGTCCTATTTTACTTCAATTAAGCACAGGCTTAATTTGCTGCTTAGTTCATTTATTATAATTTGCTGTGACGATTTAAAAAATAGTTATGACTGTAAAATCAATTTGTCATGGGCAGTCAATGAGGATAATGTGATCATAGCTATGGCATCATGCCTAGTGAATGGCAAACATGCTTGCATGAATACTCTCTAGTAACTGAGTTTCTGGTAGAGAAGTTCTGGAGCGATATCTGAATATATTATTGCTGTGTGCTCATCCCAGTAAAATGGGTAAGCAGCACTGTGCTTCAAGGTAAAAAATAATCACCACGGAATTAACTTGATGTCTTCTTTGCTCTGTGGGTAAATTCTTCTATAATTATCCACTAAAATTTTTTGCATCTGTTTGCCAACGCTATTAACACATGGGACTCTGTCTCTGATTTGGTTTTGTTTGAGACTGTGAAGTTCCTTGTAGGTGGTGTGTAAGAGTGAGTAACATTTGCTTGCAGGGCATGAAGATGTCTCATTCTTTCATGGCCAGGCAGAAAACTGCAAGGCACAAACAGTGCATGAGTGGAGACCATCCTCTGCTTCCTCTGCCCAGGTTTGGTGTTTTTTTCTCCCTTTCATGCCACTCAGCCACCTTTGGAAACAGTTCAGCAACATCTTCTGGGGAGGATGGTGAGGACATCTGAGGCAAGTTTCCTTTGTAGTCCCAGCCATAGGGATCTCATTCACTGCTTTAAAAAGAAGTAGAATGAAAAGCACTCAAGAGCCAAAGGCTCCAGACTGAAATGATTCATGGAATGAAATGTTCCAGGCTTTGTTTGTTTGCTGGTTTGTGTGTTTGTTGTTTGAAATGAGAGCTATTGGGCTCAGTTCAGTTGCTGGGTTATCAGAGCGATGAATCTGTAATGTAATAAAGTGAAGACTTCTTTTCAAAAAAACCAGGCAGTTTTACTGATTTGGAACATACCTCCTCAGGTGGGGAGATGAACAAAAAATAATCACATCAGGGTTTGCTGGGGTTTTGTGACATTGTACATGAATGAGTCTGTCTTTTTTCCAGGGGCACCCCTATTTCTTGCAAGTGTACAGTGGGTCTGGGATCTACTGTTCTCTGCTGGTATTGTCCAAGCAAAAAGCTCATCTCCCAGTAAAGTCCAATGGCTCCCATTGTCTCTTTTCTCCACTGAAGAACTCTGCAGATGGAGTGAGGGCTTTACCTGAAAGCAACTACCTAGTAGCAAGTCCTACCATGACTGCTAAACCCAGGCACCATCAGTACTAATTTCATGGTGTCTGACTGTGTGTGATGACAAGGGGTACACAATGCATTTTCTCTGCTGGTTTTCTAGTCTAATTGTGGCTTCTCAATAGAAGCTGGCTGCTGTGACGAATCACAGGGTGACATGCTGGATGCACACGTCCCCAGAGAGCCAAGCTGATCAAAGGGGAACCACTGAACTACTGAGTTTTATTCACTGATCATAGTGAAACAGATGTGCTTCACAGGACTGAAGTCTAAATATAGCTCAAGTTTCTGAGTAACAGGGTATATGGTAGTTTTTCCATGCTTAAGGAACAAAAAGCTGCAGCGAATACCTAAAGATCACCTCAGTTAGATATTATCTGCTTTGTGCAATGACACTAAAAGCCTACTGGTTTGATATTTGTGATTTCTTGGTTTACCTCAGCATCCCAGGGAAAGCTGCAGGAAAATTTGTGGCAGGAATGGCAAGATCTCATGACTGCAGACATCACTACTGGGACAACCTCAGCACCTCAGTAAACAGACTCAAGACAAGGCAGTAAAAAAGGAGTGCTGGTAGGGCATAGGTGAAAGGCAGGAGGAGGTGAGCGGGGTTTTATGTAGGGTAAATTTGGTTTAGCAGGTATGGGTAAAGATCTGCTCTGGTACCAACAACTCCACATTGATTATTATGCTGCCATTCTATCAGTTTATGGCCTTCTCATCTAACAGAAACTTAACATGGAAATATGACAAAGCCAAAGACTTGAATGATTCCTGCTGTCCCTTTAATGAGAAAAAGCTAAATGAAGTAGGAAGCTGATCTTGGAAGGTAATCTGCTTAGATGAGTGCAGGCTAAAAGTGGAATAATCCCTAAGATCTCTCATTTTGTTTGCTGTAGTTTGGGCAGAAAGCAAATGCAGCTGAATTTGCCAAAGCTGTAATGTGCAGGTGGGTCTGTCCTGCTTGTAATAGCAGTGAAGGTGGCTAGTCTGCTTTTCTGTAAAAAGTGTAGAAGGTCCAGATGCTCTCTTTCAAAAACTATATTGCTGCTGAGCATTTCTGAAATGGTTTTGGGGGTGATGGGTAATTCTGAATCCCCAGTGGCACATGTGGTGAGGTAGAAAACAGAGAAATGCCTTCTGTCTGTCCTGAGAAAAAAAACTGCTTTTTCCTGGTTGTAAATGTGTGTGGTTACACAGGTCCTCACTAATACCTGAGGAGGATTCATTATAATTTGGCTTAATGCTTCCTGAGCCGGAAGAAAAAGGTTAATTGCCTGGGGAGAACTGTTTATCTGATCCACAGACAGTTCAGAGGATTGAGGAAGGGGGAGAATCAGTCAGAATGAGAAGATGAGCTAATTTTTCACAGGTCTGTTTTTCTTGATCTGTTTATTACAGCCAATGATAACAGTGAGGTTGTGCTGAGCAGCTTGTAGAAACGACAGAAAAATGGTTTCCCTTCTCTCTACCCAGCCCTGGAGCAGATGTAGCTGAGAAACTCTCAAGTGAAGTAGCTTTGCTAAAGCTGTGCTGGTATGAGCAGTGTGGAAAAGAATGCATTTTTAACCAGGGTGCAGTTCTCCCTGTGAGATCCTTTAATTTGCCTTTTTTTGAGATGTGGAAACCTCAAAGGGTTGGAAGTAAATCTGCATCTCCTTTGGGGAGACAGCAACAAAGAGAATAATTCATTGGTGGTTTGTTCGTGTGCTGTTATTGAGGAACCAATGGGACCCTAATCTCAGGAAAGCACGGGCTGGTCTATAATTGCTTTCTAGTCTTGGAAGCACATGGGTGTTCAGTTGTGAGGTTTTTTTTAAGAATGTGGTAGGCATCAAGTAGATAACCCAATGGAGTAAGAATATATTTGACATTAGTCAGTAAGCGTAAGGTGGGGAATTGCTCTGAATATCTGGATTACACTTGTGAGTCAGAGTTGTTGCTGTGTTCTCATAGATGAAACCCTTTTAGGGAGACACTTTCCTTTCACAGGGGTTGGGTAGCACTGCTAATTTTAAGGCAAGAATTAATGGTTGGTAAATAGTAATAAACCCAAGGACTGCAGTCAGTATCAGTGAACTAATGCTGTTTTAGTAATTAAGTGAATGATCTGAAATGTTCCAGAATGCGAAACTATTATCTAAATATGCTCACAAAAAGCTGCCTTGGGTTTGAGGAAGAAACTCTTCTGTGGATTCTGTTCCAGAACGGAAAAAAAAAAAAAGCCATTATCTTTTCAGTTCTGGAGGCTTGCAGAATTACTTAACTGCTGAATATTTATTTAGATCAGAACTGCTAAGTTTCATTCTGTGTCCTTCAAATCAGACTCTGTCCCTTTTGGCTTGCCCCTTAGCAAGCTAATCACCATTCCCCTTTTTATTCTAGTTGGTGTGTCTGATGTGAGAGCACTCCCTTTCTGTGAGACTTTGTTGCTGTTACGCTTTGCCTTTCTGTAAGTCTTGCTCCAGTGTTGCTGGTTTAAAGGACCTTCTTAAATTAATGTGGTGAAGCTCCGTTCTTATAATCATCTTTTAGCTTTATTAATCTCTTCTTATTTAAAGTTCCAGGGCAGCTAAAAGCTTGGACCAGAGCAGCTCTCTGCTGCATCGTACCTGACACGTAAGTCTATTGGGCCAGCACTACTTACTCTGTTTACAGTTTAAATAGGTAAAACCAAAACTAAGAAGGAAAGCAGATACCCTATCATTACAGGGCTTGACTGAGGTCACAGAGCAGAGCTGTTTGCAGAGAGCCCTGATTCTCTAGTGACTACTGTCCTCGGCAAATGTACAGAAGCCGTGGAGCTGCCTTCTGTGTTGCCGCGTGTGAACACTGAAGTGCCTAAGCATATGTGAATACGTCCCTGATTATCCTCTGGATATATAACAGTAACTTTCTCAAGTTACACAGAGAAGATGATGCATGATTATTTGTCAGTAGGTTTAAAGGGATATCTACGTATCTGAGAAGTAGAGTGGAACAGTCATGACTCCACTGAGAATGCATAGATCTTGCAGGAGATGCACCAGGGAATAGTGGTTTTGGCCTCAAATCTTTTGCATGACTTGGTTGGTAAGATCTGCTTTCCTCGCTCAACAAAATCCCAAAACAGTTCTCTGGTTTAATACAGGTATTCTGTTTTTTTTGTAGAAGATGGGAAGGAAGCCTATTGGCTTGGAGGTGAAGGGGAAGCCCTGCACATTTGTGGGGGGACAAAAGTCAGTATGGCAGTGTTACTTTTTCCTGCAGCTCTGGTTGGAAGGTAGAGCTACTGCTACCCCTGTACCTAGCAGGAAGTACTGGTCTGTGACAGAGTTATACTATGGTCATGCCCTCTTGTTTCCACTGAAACTAACCCACAGCAACAGACATCCTTTGCTTTCCCTTAGACAGCTTTTCTCAGATGTGATTTACATTTTTTCAAGTGAACTTTTAAAGGCCAACTACACTAGGAGGAGCTCTTCCTCTATGTCATC
>JAVHNF010031921.1:0-10485 GCA_034783455.1 Micropsitta finschii | reverse complement strand
ACCCTACAGGATCTAAGCCACAAAGGGAATGCCCTGGCTGAAAAGATGTGTGTGAACTGTCTGTGTGGGCACCTGGGGGGGCTGGTGGTCACTCATTAGGCTGCTGGTGCTAATTGGGTTTCTGTAATTAACAGATGCCCCCTGGTGTGGTCACTGTAAGCAGCTGGCTCCAATCTGGGACAAGCTGGGAGAGACCTACAGGGATCATGAGAACGTTGTCATTGCCAAGATGGATTCAACAGCCAATGAAGTGGAGGCAGTGAAAATCCACAGCTTCCCCACACTCAAGTTCTTCCCTGCAGGCTCTGGCAGAAATGTAAGGAGGCAGCTGACCGGGATGGTGTAATGAGGGAGCACAGGGAATGGTTAGCTGCCTGCTGGAGCTGGCTTGGATGAGCCTTTGGGAGGCCTCTCCACTCTGTCAGGATAGAACACATCAAGTCTACAGGACATCAGAGACCCTGTGTGGGAGCTGGGCTGTAGGAAGGAGTTTGGTGGGGGTGGGAATGGGGAAAAGAGGGAGCATAGAGGACAGTGTGCTCATCTGCAGGCTATTCTTTCCTCGCAGTGATCTCTGAAGTCTAGTGCCTGAGCTGTTTTCCTTCGTCTCATATGGGTGAAGGTGAATTTTTAAATTCCCTTTTGCTTGGCATGTTGACTGTTGCTCAGAGAGAGAATTCTCCTCCCCAGGCCTGTGGTTCTGTAGTGTCCATAACCATTATCCTGATGTTTTTCCCTGTGTAGGTAATTGACTACAATGGGGAGAGGACGCTGGAAGGCTTCAAGAAATTCTTGGAGAGTGGAGGTCAGGATGGGGCAGCAGCTGATGATGTGAGTAATGTGAATGTGGTGGTAATTCTGGGCCTTCAGAACAGGGAGTGTGGGTCAGACCTGGTGCTGGGCTTCTATCCTCTGTTCCAGATAAGATTCTGGGTGGTTCTGTGGCAGGAAAGGTATTGCTGGTGATCAACATGTTCACCAGCATCAAATTTTCAGTTGCAGCCTGGCTGCCAGTGGCTTGTAAACGACACCTTTCATTGGCAGCACTTCAGTTGGGTGGGAAATAAATGCTTTTGAGAGGCCTAAACAAACGTGTGGAAACAGTTGGTGAAGCTGTAAATGTTCACAGGCTGTCTCTGGCTGTTGTGCAAACTGCTGGAGTACTTTGGGGGCTTGTTCTTTGCTGAGAAGTCCTGCTCAGCACTTGAAACTTGAGTATGATGCACATTACTCGTCCTGTGTATCTAGGGTGGAGGCTGTTACAAGTGAGGTACCAGCTTCCAGGGGTTTCTAATACTTAATGTCCCAGATTCAGAGCTCTTGGTGGGAGTCTCTGGGTGTTTAACATGGCAGCAGAGAACAGTGAACAGATCAGATGTACTGTTCTAGGATCTGCCTCATACACCAGAAACCAACAGCTCTCTAACCTGTTACAGGATCTGGAGGACCTGGAGACGGATGAAGAAACAGACCTTGAAGAAGGTGATGATGAAGAGCAGAAAATGCAGAAGGATGAATTGTAAGCAGAAGACTGATTGACATCACCCAAAAAATCAGACACTAAATTGGCTGCTGTTCTGCAGCCCAGCAAGTCAGAACCATTGAGATTTAAAGCAGAAGGTGAATGACTGAAAATCCAGGGATTGGCTTTTAAAGTAACATTTTCCCCTCACTTGTCTGTACGCTCGACTCTTTTCTGTTTGGCTTTTGAGAAGGGATCTGTCAGCAGGGAGCCGGCCCCGCTGCGCTCCTCCTTAGTGGGATGTACCTTTTTTGTACACAGTTTTTGCTTGAAGTATTCTGGGTAGAAGCTGATTGCGAGGTCGCAGCAGGAGCTCAGTGGCTCAGCATCCTGGAGCTTTGCCACTAACATCTCCCAAGAAAGATATTTTTTTTTATTATTTTATTATTATTTTTTTCCCTTGTTTCTTTTAAAACTACAGCCTGTAGCTGATTTCTGCACCTGGCAGGGTCCTTTATGCTCTCAGCAGCTCTTCCCTGGAATTGGCCTTCAGTGTAGGTAGGCAAGAGGCAGGAGGCTGATGGCAGCCTGGTGAGAGGTGTCTATGCAGGTGCTTCTCTTCATGCTGGCCAAATGTTTCCTTTCCCTTCTGCTTTAAGACACTTGGAGATGACTATTCTGATCACCTGGAAGGGTGGAATACTGTGCACTGGCTGTGGCAGGCTCTGGGGTGGAGGTGAGCGCTCGCCAGTGCAGGCGAGACCTGGCTCTGTTGCCATCCTTTGATCAAATGCAAGACTTTGCAATCACTTTCCATGCATTATTTGAAGGGGGTCGATGGGTGGGTGGTGTGGGAGGGTCTGATGAGCTGGATCAAACAGGACACTTGCAATTATTGGGATTTGGGGAGGAACTTGAATGGGGGAGTGCCTCAGAGGCCTGAGCTGCATCAGGCTGGTTCTTAGCATTCTGCTACAATAACATTGGAACTCAATTTGTTGGCCAAATAAAGTTGAGATTTTAATACTACTCTGTCACTGTCTTTTTTGGAATATGGCATGAGTGTTACTTGAACCTGCCCTCTAGGAGGATCAGAACTCTAGGGTGATGCTGGAGGGGACTCTGCCTGAGCACTGTGTGGGTATTTGCTTTCTCAAAACTACCCATGGTTTTGAGAGAGGGCACTTCCAAGCATTTCCAGCATTGCAGGTGCCTTCTGGTGACTTAACCTAAAGCCACTTGTATTGTATCGTCTGTAAAGGAAAAAAGCTTCAGGTTGGACATGTCCTGTCCAGGTTAGACCTGTTCTATTAGCAGTGATCAGACAGGGGCTTGGGCCAGCTGGCCCTCACTGCTCTTGAGCAGTTAACCAAGGACTCTGCCTACGGGGGGACCTGGGGCTGCCTGCAGCAGTGCTGCTCGGGTTCACATAACCCGTGAGCTGCGCTGCTATTTCCAAACCAGTCACTTACTGCTGGAAATATTTTTGTAAGGAAATATGCTATAAATGTCACAGGGGAGGGCAGGGTGAGGCTGAAGGGCAACACGTGAGGCTACTGGTGTCTGCCACTGAATGTGGGTGCTTGGGGTGACAGAACAGAAGCATGTTCCATGTGTAGCTGCAGCCTCTTCCTGTGGTTCCCTGGAGCAGGGCCCTGGCATGGTCTGCACAGGCCTTTGGTGCAGTAGAACCAGGGCTGGAGCTGAGGAGGGGGCTCTCCTCGTGCACCAAGGCTTCTCTTGGTAGAGCAGGACTTTGTCAGTCATCCTGTGTACACAGCTAATTGCTGTTCCAAGAAAGGAGGCTAAAAGCAGTTCGCTCAGTCTGTTAGTGTTCTGTCTGCAGTAACCTTGAGCAGGGATGCTCAGATCGATGTGTTTGCCAGGAGATAAACAAGTGCAGGTGATTCTCTGGTGTGTGCCTGAGCTGCTGCAGGGGCAGAATGGGAGTTCTGTGACTCCTGATACGCCTGCCTGGACAGGCCCATTGGCACAAACCAGAGGACCATGTGCTTGTGCATCTGAAATGACCAAACTGTGATGGGCAAAAGCACAGGAGAGCAGTTGCTTGAACCCTTGGTGGATCTGAAAGATTCCTCTCTGGTAGATAGGTTTGACAGCTACAGCTGGAGGGTAACGAATGCAGAAGTGTCTGGTGGTGGTGCTGTTCTTCGGCTATTTTCAGACAGTTCTACAGCAGCCTGCCCTCATGTTAAGTAGGACACTGAACACTGTGGACTGGCATCATGGGCTTCTGGTTCTGTGCCTGCATCAGGAGCACCAGCAGCACTGCTGTGCTCCAACATGCTGGTGCTGATCCTTGTTAGCTGTATGCTGCCTCACTGCCATGCTGGGCAGCACAGCTCATTCTACTTTCGACATATCTGATGCAACTACAGGAGAGTGACTTAGCTCTGAATGTATTTGGCACCACAGCTTTGACACGTCCGCTGGTTCCCCTCATTGGTGCTCGTGCTTGTGCCTTTTTCCTGGCACGAGTGTCTGTGTGTGAGGGCTTGCTGCTGGGAAGCTCTGGTTTTGGGCCCTTGGTGCCTCCTCGGAAAAGCTTTCCATGCAAAACAGCAGGTCTGACCCCTTGGATGGGGACATGGACAGGTGGGTGGTAAGATGAGACACCCACTTCTGCCCAAAAGTGGCTGCTGGCCCGGGCAGCTCAATTACGAAGTGTCATGGCAAAGAGCATGAGCTGCATGTCCTCAAAATAGCTCATGGGAGCCTTTATAACACAGTGCTGGGGCAGAAACGTCAGTCCTGGGCCAAGGGCCTGCGGGAAGCGCGTGTGCTTACTGCTGCCTCCTGTGTCCTGCATGGGAGCATAGGGAGAGCCTCGCGACGAGGGAGACCTGACCCACCGGGCACACGAGACAAGTGCGAGGGACCGCAGCGGCACAGCTGCCATCACAGTGCTGGTGAGGAGGGACCCAACGGAGAAGAGGAAAAGCAGCACCTGGAGGGCAGTGAGCGGCAGGACCAAGCACTGAGCAACGTGTACCTCTTCTCCCTCCACAGTGCCTGAGGGCTGCCACCAGCACGAAGGACTATTACCCGGCCTCGATGCCACCGTACAGTCAGTACAGGCAGAGACTGAGAGCCGCACGCACTGTGCACTTCCCCAATGACATCGTCTTTCAGGACCACATCAGGCAGGGGGACCTGGAGCAGGTGGGCAGGTTCATACGTGCCAGGAAGGTGACACTGGACACCATCTACCCCTCCGGTGAGTGCTGCCGAGGCTGGCAGAGCTGCAATGTGCAGCGGCACACAGGCAGCTGTGTGGCCAAAGCTAGGATGTGGCCACCATCAGCAGGGTGATGGGGTGGAACCGAGTTGTTTTCCTCCCCAGTGAGGAGCAGTGCCTCAACATTGCCAAGCAGGGCCCAAGAGAGGCCCATGCCAGTGCCCCAAAATTTTACCCAGCAGCCTGGCCAGTGTATGCTGCGAGAAGGGGGGAGCTTGACCCCTGCATCCCTTCAAGGCGCACTAGGGACTTACAGTGTGGTGGTACCTAGGCAAGCAGCAGTGGTACAGACCGGCTGGTCTGTGGAGCCCTGCATGGGACCATGGGGCTCCTGCCTTCCACCTGCTCTGGAACATGTGCTCCCACTATTTCTCACAAACACCATCCTCTCTGTGCATCTGGGTCTGTGGACTCGCAGCAGTTCTGTCTGTGGGAAGGCATTGTGCTGTGTTTGCACCCAGCCTCACTAGCAACTGTTCATGGAATGCTGCGATCCACAATGCACGGTACAGAGCGCAGGTTTGTCCCTTTCTTGTGCTTGGCTTCAGCTTCTGCTGTCACATGGCCATGGAGACAGGGTCTCAAATGACCTCGAGCTTCCTCCTGTCCATGCTGATTGCTTCAGCACTTGCTCCATGAGGAGCTTCCAAAACTTGAACAGCACAGAACCGTACACACACTCTTCCCATGTCCACTGTGAGTCCTGGCCGGAACCTGGGGCTGGCTGCTGGCGGGGGACTTCTGCAGGAAGGGGCATCTCCTCCTCCCTGGATCCCTGCCCCAGTGCGGAGATGGGTGCTACCCCAGCTTTGGTAGGGTGCTCACGCTGTGGAAGGGGAACAGAAACCTGCGGCAGCTCCTCTTGATTCCTCAGTCTCTTTCTTTCCCCAAAGTCATTTCCCTGATAACATGGGTTTGCTGCCCCAGTCCTTCCTGGGCTGTGGACACTTGTAAGCTCAGCACTAAGCCTCCTGCCCCAGTCCAGGGCTAACAAATCCTCTCCTTCCAGGCATGGCAGCCCTCCACGAAGCTGTGCTCACTGGGAACCTAGCCTGTGTCAAGCTCCTGGTTAAATACGGCGCCGATATCCACCAGAGAGATGAGAACGGGTGGACGCCCCTGCACATGGCCTGCAGCGACGGCTACGCCGACATCGCCAGGTGAGAAGGCAGCTCCTCGCTAGGCCTGGCACAGCCCCGAGCACCGGGCGAACAGCGGCGGGGCTGCAGCGAGCTCCGGCGCCTCCTCCTGGGGGCTGCCCGGTGTCGGCGGTGCACACGGGCCTGAAGGGGCCCTCGGCTCGCGGCTCGGAGTGGCCCCGGGCTCAGCCTCCGTTTCCTGCAGGTACCTCATCTCTCTCGGGGCCAGTCCGGAGGCCACCACCGACAGCGGCGAGAAGCCCTCGGACCTCATCGACCCCGAGTACCAGGACCTGGTGGAGCTCTTCGGGGCCACCACGATGGGCTGAGGCGGCGCTCAGCGGGGAACAGAGCGGGGCTGCGCCGGGGCCGAGCCCGGGCTGGGCCTGGGCGGGCGGGCGGGCAGGAGCGCGCTCGGAGCTGCGCCCCGGGAACCACTTTGTACTTTTCCAATAAACCAAAAACCGGCACCGCTGGGGCCGTGCGCGGAGCGGGGACGGGCGGGGCGATGCGGGACCGGGCCGGGCCGGGCGGCACCGAGCGGGGCGGAACCAGAACGGGGCGGGACCGCGCGTGCGCGCTGCGGCGCTTCCGTGGCGGCCCGAGGGCGAGCAGAGGCGGGAGCCGGGCCCAGGTGAGGGGCGCGCGTTGCCATGGCGACGGGTGGGGGGTGGCCCGCGGCCTAGCCCCGGCCTGGCCGCCCTCTCCTTTCTCCCCGCAGCCACCGAGCCGAGCCGCGCCGCCGCCGCACCGCCACCATGGCCAGGTGAGCCCCGCCCGGCCCCGGGCCCAGCCGCGGCCCCGGGCCCGGCTCAGCCCCGCGCTTCGCTTTCAGCTCCCCGGTGTCCCGCGTGGTCTACAACGGGAAGCGGAGCGGCGGCCCGCGCTCCCCCGGCGCCGGCAGCGAGATCTTTACGCCGGCCCACGAGGAGAACGTGCGCTTCATATACGAGGGTGAGCGGGGCGGGGGCGGGGGCCGGGCCCGGCGGCGGCGAGCGGCCTCTCACCCGTGTCCTCACAGCCTGGCAGTGCGTGGAGCGCGACCTGCGCAGCCAGATGGGCTCCGAGCGCGGCCTGGTCGAGGAGTACGTGGAGAAGATGCCGAACCCCAGCCTGAAAGGTGAGCGGGACCGGGGACTCCCCGCGGTTCCTGCCGGCCCCGGCCCGGCGGCACTGCGCCGCGGCCTCTGCCGCCAAAGCCCCTCCTGTCTTTCCGCAGCGTTCAAACCTGTCGACCTGGGTGATCTGAAGAGGAGGAACACACAGGACGCGAAGAAGTCCTAAGGCGAGTCCCCGCGGATCGGCTGTGCTCCAAGGGCCTCAAGCAGATTTCATTTGAGATTTTGTGTTGATTTCCTCCTCTGGTCTGTGCTCCCCAAAGCCTGCGGGAGAGCCAGTCAGCTCCGGGGCTGGCTCGGAAGCTACCTGAAATCAAAGGTGCTCGCTGAGGATGCCCAGAGCCTGTTGCAAAGGGTTCCAGCCCCCCACTCATAGCTTTCTCTGGCCTCAAGCTGCCCTTTTCCTCTTCATGCTGGGCTCACAGGTCTCCTCCTTCCATCTCTGCCCCTGGTGTATTGTGTGTGTGGGCTCCCTGGGCTCTGGTGTATGGCAGGGCTCAGGGCAGAGCAGACCGGCTGCGTTGTCAGCAGAGGCAGCGCTAGTTCTCTGCTCCCTTCTGTGCACCGAGGACCTACCACTGCTGGGGAAGAAGGAGGGAGCATCAGTTCCATCCTTGTGCCTCGGGACGGCAGCCCCAGTTCAACAGCCCCTGTGCTGCACCAGTTGTACGCCGATCATTCTTCCTTGCTTCCATAGAGTGTAATTTCCGCTGGGGCTGCTAGTGTTTGGGGCTGGTCAGCGCTGTCGGAGCTCTTGGGCCTGTATCCGAGGCTGGATTTACTTTGTGCTTAGATTGGGCCGATCCCTGTGGAGCTGGAGAGCGCTGGGGTGTCAGCTGTGGCCCCTGCCCCGAGCGCCTGTGGGGTGCCTGGAAGGGGGTTTGGTCCCCCCACCTCAGAGCTCTGCAGCTCCAGAGTAGAAAGCAGCAGGGGGTGGCCGGTTCTGACTGTTGCCATCCCTTCCAGAGCAGCGCTGTGTTTACACCAGCACCACTTCCAGATGTGCACCAGTGGATGAGATCCGGCCTCCACAGCTGGGAGGAGTGGCACTGAGGGGGCAGCTGTAGTCAGTGTAACTCACACCAGGGGGGGGCCTTCTTGGGTCCCTCACTCCAGGCGAGGCTCATCATTGGTTCTAAGGGCAGGGGCTGCCGAGGCTCTGGCCAGCACCGGTGGGTTTGGGGGTGCAGGGGACCTGTGGCTGGCATTCCCTTTCCTCTCTCGAGTCACTGAGCTAGACTGTTCTTTTTTTTTTTTTTTTTTTTTTTAAGTTGCTTGTAACTTGTATTTAAAGTGTAAGCAGCTTTACTTCATCAAGTTGATCTGGTCTAGAGCATCTATCTTCTCCTCGCCCAAATGTGTTACAAAGAGAAAAAAAAAACTCCAACAAACCTTAAAACTAAAAACCCACAGCCTTGGAAAGCAAAGGCATGACTTTGAGTAAGATGCTTTTTAGGCGTCCATAGTCTTTGTGTTAATCTCTTTGCCATGAAATATGCATTTTTGACACAACTGCAGGAATAACTTTAGTGTCAAAATCATAACTAGTAACAAGAATTTTGTGTTCTATGTAGACTATGAAATGCATCAGATCCTAATAATCTTGTCCTTTATGTTCACTGTTATGCCCTTCACTTCTGTAGAATTTTTATCTTGCAGGCTGTGAGAATCTTTTCTTCACAATATACATGTGCAAGCAAGTTGGCAGCATCACATTTATAAAGACTGATGAAGCCCTGCATCCCAGTCTCTTGAGCTTCTGTCTGGTACTGTGACACTCGGTCATTATTTCTCTTTTTATCCCTTATTACTTACAAAACGTTGCCATTGGATTTGTAAATTTTAAACAATGGAATTAAGATAAAGCTGAAAATAGTTTTGGGGGTTAGCAGTTTTTAAAATTAGAATAGCTCTTAAAACAATCATTTTCTCAATGAAAATGCATTTTTGTCATCCTTGTGTGTTTTTCTCATGTTAAATATCAGTAGTACAAAGAAAATACAGATCAAATGCACTGTTGGTCAAGCACCTTTCAAACTACGAGTTAATTTTAGCTTCTTGTTGACAGACAACACAAGCATGCGTGTTTTCAAACTTGTTGCCTAGCTTGTGACTTGCAAAAGAGCTCAGTAGTTACATCTTTAGAAACCTTGTTGCTGTTTTGTGGTGGAGACAACCTTTCAGTTCAAGAAACAGTTGTTTGTTTGTTTGCTTTTAGTGGAAGATTCACTCCAGATTTGTTAAACTTGGTACAATGTTACATGTAGTCCATGTTAGGAGTTCTTAATCTAGATAGCAGCCATGCTTTCTCTCTACACCTGCTTTTGAAGTATTAAATAGAATTCAGTTAAAAAGAACTTTTAACTGTTGAAACTCAAAATCTTCCTTTATTCTACTGGGTCTCTTCTACTTTATGTAATTCAGGTGTTTTGAAAATACACCTCTTTCTAGATGACAGCTAAACAGCTGAGTTCCTACATGCTGCAGCAAGTTCAAGGCCTCTTTAGAAAAGTCTGAGCCTTACCTCCTTTTCTATTTGAGAAATTCAGACTGTGAAGTGGCATTGAAAATAAAAATTGATTAAGAATGGGGGAAAGGTGGAGTTTTTTTCCCAAAATGTAAAAACTACAAATTTGGTATGAAACTTGAAAGTTAAACTGGTTTTCTTTCTTCTTCTCTTGTTGTGCTGCATGCAGTAGAATTTTACTGTGAGTGGATTCTTGAGATTCTTCAACTCATAATGCCTGCAGAGGCACATGAGGACTTTGCCGTAAGAGGTGGTCCCACTATGATGATACTGAGATGTCAGTCATGGGGGTGCTTGGATAGGGTTCAAGTAATAAAGTGCGAAAGGCACCACTGTAAACATGTTCATTATTAAAAGCATAAGGATTTAACACATGCTTATACTCCATTAAAAATCTTGTGCCTGAGCATAACTTGTGTGGTCAGCTCACACTGTACACGCCTCCCTGATCTCCCACCACTCCAGCTGCCACATGCCTCCTTAGCACATCACCATGCGAGTCCTTGGAGAAAGCCACGCTTTGCTCCTGGTCACCTTGTATTTAGCATAGGGTGAAAAGCCTTTGCTCACCTGGATAGGCAGAGGGTTGAGAGAAGTGTGAGACTGAGCTTGTGGTTTTCCCTTGAGGCTTTACGGCTTTCGAGGGCAGAGGCAGCGTGTCTACATATGCACCACAGGGGGTCTGGCTTGTGGTCTGTGTATGTATATGAGCTGTACATCAGGGGTCTGACATTTAAGCCTGTGGTGCACTATGCAGAGCTGCTCCCAGATGTATTCTCCTCTTCTTGGCAGTAACACCTGTTCATTGTGACCTTTGAAGTGGCTCTTACTGTTCAATGAGCCTCTGGAGTGGCTTGTGGCTCTATGGAGAACTGTGCCACAGTACCCCTGCTGCTTCCCTCACAGGCAAATACTTGGCTTTGTTGTTTCCCAGTGGGTTCCTATAGGAATAGCTCACTCTGCAGCATGAGGAGGAGAGG
>JAVHNF010031919.1:0-14117 GCA_034783455.1 Micropsitta finschii | reverse complement strand
ATGTTACATTTATTGGATCCAGGAATGAAAGTGAACTTTTCATGGCCAAAGGCTCTTTAAATGATGAGATTCAAATTTTGTATCTCATTTTCCAATTAGCTTTCTCTCCTTCTTTGAGGACAAACAGAACCAAAGGAAGAATATGTTAACATCCCTGATGCAGCTGGTGAAAGTTGACTCAAATTCCTTCCCCTTAATGACTAGATTGTAGAATTACAGCATCTTTAACTCCACTCAAAAGGTTGTTTGTCATCTTGCCTTTTGTACGTTGTAGGCAGCTCCAATGAAACAGACATTGTGCAGTATGTAGACACAGAGGCAAACATTGCTACAGAAGTTTCCCTCACAATCCTTGACCTGTTATGTCTTTACACTCTGAATCACCAGGTATGTTTTGCTGTTTCATTTTCTGCTTGAACTGGTGTCGTGTGGGATATGGGGTGGAAGGAAAGGCTGGGGGAGCAGGCACACAGAAAACCTGAAATGCCTAAAGCAGCAGGATAGGGAAATATGGTACGTCAGTGCTCAGTAAAGGTATTTTGTGAAGGAATTGACTTGTATGACCCAAACTGAGTAGAAGGATGTGGATGAAGACCATCCTACCTATCCAGGGCTATGCACAGCCCTACTCTGCATGAAACTGTCATGCACATACTAATGTATGACTAGCTGTCAGTATCTGAACTGTGTTTATCCCACTAGATTTCAGAGATGTTAGACAAAAGATTTCTGAACTGCTTGTCATCTGTATAGTCAGCAGGTGGATCCTCTGCCTCTTTAAAAACTGCTTTACAAATACTGGCCCAAATGATTTGCTGAAAGTCTCACAACTACAATACAGCAGGCATCTCCTTTTGAATTTAGTGTCTACTTTATGCCACCTGAGCCATTAAATCTACTCTGTAACATTCACAAATAGGAGTACAGGCATAGGAAAGTGCTGTCCTTGGAAAAACTACAAGTAAAAAGAGTCTGCAGCAAGCTGGGAATGTCTCGTCTGCAGAAATTTTACACTGAAATTTTACACGGAAATTTTACACTGAAAATTTTACACTACCTTCCTAGGAACACTGATGTAAAGTCCAGCAGATCCTTCTGTTTGTTCAGTTTAATGACCAGAATATCCTGTCTTGTCTGTGAACTTTCCAGAGGCAGCTCCAGCAATCCGATTGCCAGAATACATTGATGAAGAAAGTCTTTGACACACACATGCTCTTTTTGCAAATCAACCAGTCAGCAGCTGCTCTCAAGCACATCTTTGCTGCCCTGAGGCTGTTTGTAGGCAAGGTAACTGTGGTTTTATTCTGTTAGTCTGACCTATTCATATGTTATAGCAAGTACAGCTTAAGGGCATATAGGTACTTTGAAAGAGTTCTGATCTTCATTGTATTAATGCTCATTCCTGACAAAAATGTCTTCTGATTTATTGTTGATCAAAAGTGAGAAGTGCACACTATCCGAAAAATTCTGGTTTGGAAAATGAAAAATTTACTGAGAAAATGGAACTTGTAAAGTAAATAGATAAGTAATGTCCAGGTCTGTGTTGTCTGGCTACATCATTGGCTTTCATGCTTTCACCACCCATGGAAGAAAGCTTGAAACCCATGGTCTTCATAACAGATATACGGGTTGCAAAATCTAGCTAGCAGTGAATGATTAAGCTGTCCCCAGAGGAGCTAACAGGAGAGTATTCCATACACATCACCAAAAGTTCATCCAAACTAATAAAGTTTCAGAATACTTGTTTTCAACATGGAAGAGTTTTTAGGCAAAAACATGGGTTTGGGTCGAACTGTTTGTTTGATTGCATCGCAGCATAGGTCAGTGATCGCAGGCAATTAGACACTTTGTGTCAACCACAAAGGCTGCGCAACTGCCAAGTCATAGATGAGATCCTCTTAAAACTAAGCAGAATGTAGCACACTGGTAACCATTGCAGATGGCCTGATCTCCCAGATGTTTCTATCAAATGCAACAGTGTAGATCAGTTTAAACCATGTGGCCTCCTTCTGGTTATCTCAGGGGGAAAGAGCATGAAGTCATGTTTCTCCCAGTAATATAGCTTGAAGACGTGGGGGAAATACGAAGTAAACCATCCAAAAACTGCTTTAAATTGCATACTAGACAGGAACAGAAGAGGAAGATGAGTAAATATCCGGGATTACCCCTTTCATTCAGCCTGTATCTCTCAGGACTGAATTCTCTCTTCAGAGTTCTGTGGGAGCAGGGATCAGGTGTGGCTCCTGCAGCAAAACCTCTCACGCAGTACTTGAGATCCGTAGCCAAGACCTGTATCTTCCACCTCTCCTCAGTCTTGTCTTCTGTTACACTCACCCTGCTGATAAATAGCAGGTATAGTTTGGAAAGCCATCCTTCATTCTCTGTTGTCTGCTGCTGTTCAAACCCTTGACCACTGGAAATTTGCTGACTCTGCTACTGAAAGTGTTTTCTTTCTCCTGAACACCTTTTATACTAGCGCATAATGCCACACACACTTTTCCTGGTTTCTGCATTCCTTGCAAATAGGCTGCTCTGCTTTTATGCTTGCTGTGTGCCAGCTGCTGTCTAGATTTCCTCTAGACCCATTTGTTACATTGCATATCGTGTTTGTATGAACCTGTGTGTGGTTTTTACTTAATGTGCACAGGTGATTATGTTTAGCTGGTAGCTAATTTTTTCAATAAACCCTAGTGTGAATTAGTATGGGAGAGAGGGTTGTTTATGCTGCTGGCTTAACAAAGTATTGACTCAGAATAACTGTACAAAGGCCTGAGAGTAGTGCTAAATACACTTTTTCTTCAATAGTTCCCATCAGCATTCTTCCAAGGACAAGCAGATCTCTGCGGTTCTCTCTGCTATGAAATCCTGAAGTGTTGTAACCATAGGTCACGTTCGACTCAGACAGAGGCATCTGCTCTTCTTTATTTTTTCATGAGAAAGAACTTTGAATTTAACAAGCAGAAATCAATAGTCAGATCCCATCTACAGGTAAGTGAAGGAAGTGATCATCAGTGTTTAGCTGATACTGGTTTACTGCATTGGTTTGTGTCATTATTATTTTTTATGCATTGTAGCAAAGTAATTGTTTTGGAGTCCTCAGGCAAGTCTCTTTGGCAGCTTGATTTTCATGTCGAGTCTGAAGACATTGGACTGGATTCTCTGTTGTTCTTGGGCTTTTTAGATCTGTTCCAGGGCGAGACAGCAACTGTGAATATAGCCACATAGCCAGATAAATGGCTATTCTTGAATCACATGCACTGCTTATAGTAGTGAGAACATAGCTGATTAAGGAATTAAACAGAATATGACAGTATAGTTACAGAAATAGAAAGTCCAGTATCAACGTGCTTACAGTGCAAAATGAGCAATTACAAACATTGGAAAGATTACTCATAGTCCTTGTGTTTGTATATGTTAACTTCTGAAGACAGGTATAAAAGTTAAGTCTCTGCTAGCCTTATGCATCAAGACATATTAAAATAGGGATTAAAAGCTATTCAGAAACTTTTTTCTTTGCTAACTGCACCCTGTGTTTGCTCCCCCCATGCAGCTCATCAAAGCAGTGAGCCAGCTGATAGCAGATGCAGGGATCGGTGGATCTCGTTTTCAACATTCACTTGCAATTATAAATAACTTTGCTAATGGAGACAAGCAGATGAAAGTAAGAAATATTTTTGTTGTCTATCACTGCCTCTTGCAAAAGGTCAACAATTTCAGAGGAGCAAGTGTTTCAGTGAATAAATTTGCTGGCTTTTATTGGTGATGAACGTATTCATAGTGTGCCTTTTTCAGGCAGCCTGAAATTCATGAAAGTGCTTGTGACTCAGAATCTTAATAACTGAAAATAATTTTTAAAGCAAAAAAGGTTTTTTTGCTTTAAAAATGTATTATTTTTCACTTGCTTATTTTATTTATTTGCCTGATGTCAGAGATATCATGCATTGTGACTAATGACATAATTGCAGCTGACAGTTTTTAGTTTACAAACTGTCCCTTATTTTTCAGTCTGTTCAGTAAATGTGTAGCAAAAACATGCATAACATTTGGGATTTGTAACAGCTTGCTAACCCCCTTAAAAAGGCATTTAGCTCTTAGATTAGTTACCATTGCTCTTATATTTATCATCTGTAGTAAAGGTGTCGAAAAGGATTCCAGTCTTTAATGTTTACAATTCCTGTTCAAACATTTGTCAACATGCATTGTGAATTTTATACTTTGGAGGTATTTTTCATTCCCTGAAGGTGACTATAGGGTATCTCCGCTGAGGTTAATAATAGTTAGTGTAAGCAAATTGGTAGATAATCGTCATAAGTAATTTGATGTCTTACTTAATAAGGTACAGTTACAATTGTATTTGTTTTCAAAGTCCAGCTTTGATTTCCCAGCACTGCAGTCAGTCACACTGCTTCTGTAACATGCTCATCTCTGTGTGTTGTGGGGAGGGAGCATTTAATTTCATATAATTTTTCTGGATGTTTTTACTTTTAAACAAAGGGAATGAGAGGAAAAGAACTCTGAAATTAGAAATATATTTCATTGCCCATCTGAAAAAGAGAAACTACAGGGCTGAGTTAAATATGTTGAGAACAACCAATATGAGTAATACAAGGACTCACCTTGCACAGTGTGAGAAGGCCAAGAGCCAGACCATTGTGCTTTATTCCCTGCAGTGAAACATGCTGTAAGTTAAGCAGAACTATCTATAGTGCATGGTGCTATTCATCAGCCAAATGCGCACAAGAATCCAGTCCTGGATCCAGTAGGCAGTTGAGGAACAAATGTTTCAGCTTGCTGACTTCAGCAGAGTTGTTGCATACAGACTGGTACAGCTGACTGACTGGGATATCCTGCAGACACCATGATGTGACACGTCAGTAAAAAAAGTCAAGTATTTGTGTATGCTATGTATGTAATGTGGAACTGTGACTCTGCTTCAAAGCCTGCCGAATTAGGGAAGGGAAAGAAGGTCTGCCGTAAGCAGAACTTAAGCTTGTTCAGGGGTGGTGCATGTGGCTTTTCAGATGGTTTTAGTGATGTATTGCTTATCTTTCCCAAAGAACGTTAATTTCCCAGCAGAGGTGAAGGATCTGACCAAACGCATCAGGACAGTTTTGATGGCCACAGCTCAGATGAAGGAGCATGAGAAGGACCCTGAGATGCTTGTGGATCTGCAGTACAGCCTGGCAAATTCATATGCCAGCACACCAGAATTACGTAGGACATGGCTTGAAAGCATGGCCAAGATTCATGCAAGAAATGGAGATTTATCAGAGGTAATGTAAATGAATGAGTAGGAAATCCATTTATCTTTAGGCTGAGATGTTCTGACAAAAAATGCTCTGAAAAACAGACAGTAATAGTGATTTAAAGGAATCATACAGTATCTTTCATATACTTGAAAGTGGAAAGAGACAGGTTTTTTGAAAAACACCTAGAGAAGGGGGTATTGTCCTTTTCATCAAAACATAAACGGTTGATGGAAAACTCCAGTGCATACCCCAGGAATATCTTATTTACTCAGTTGTCTTCCTTTTGAAAATCTATGCTTTTACCTAAGACACTTAGTGAAATTAACACTCAAGAAGGATTTCATCACTTAAATGATTCTATTAATTTTGCCTTCCCTTTTCTGCAGCATGACTTGACAGTGATGAAAGTGTGCGCTCCTCATCACATGTATGCTACAAGTCATACAGTGTACTTTAATACATACATGTATTTTGATCTCTCATTACAGGCTGCTATGTGCTACATTCATATCGCTGCTCTCATTGCAGAGTACCTGAAAAGAAAGGGTAAGACCAACGTATTCAAAACCAACTATGTATTTATAAAGATTGTTGTTGAAATTAATTTTTGGCTGTCCTGCTTGCCTTATGTATAAAGTAGTCTTAAAGCTGCTTGAATTCTTCACAAATACTTTATTTTTAAAATACATCATAAATGCCATTCCTAGCTCTGGAACAGTGAAAATGTATGTTTTGTGTTAAGAGTGTAATTTAAATGTTTAGTGAGTTAGTGCTAAAAGAGAATGCTTCACTTGTTAGTCTGTCGTTATTAAATATGCATGTATTAACACATACCAGTAGCAGTGTACTAATACCATCTTACACTATCATAGGTTACTGGAAAATGGAAAAGATTTGTACCTCACGTATGCTCCTGGAAGATGGTCAAGTCTCTGATAGTAATGTGTTACTAACAACTCACAATGGAGGAAGTGAGTGCTCTAACCGTGCCTGTTTATGGGTCAAATAACATAATTAGGGAATCAAATTACTGTTCTCCAATTGATCTGGAAAAATATCTACCAAAGCAAAAATATTTATAGTGCATGTTGATGGCTTTAACAGCAAGCAAGTAATGTTGGAAACATTATATGTTATTTTCCTGATTCGCTTTGGCTGGTTTGATGAGTTGCTCAGAATATCTCTGGTAAGGGCTTTTTCAGCAAGAGGGCAGCCTGCTCTTCATCGGCAACAGAAATCTCTCTCAGGTCAATTGGTGTTTAGCATGAAAATCCATGTCCAATTCCAAAGCTGGGAGGGCAGGGGAGTGGAATGAATATCTGGTTATCCATATGTAACTTGGTACAAATAAAGATATTTTTCTTTAATCCGTGATGCTTATTAGATAAAAAAGGTGCAGTCTTTTATTTTTAAATGCATCTTTGCCAATGGTTATTTAGCTTATGAAGGGTATGTTTAAAAGTAATTATTAGCATGAGCTATTTTAGCAGTTTTCACAAAGAGCAGCTTCTGGGGGCAAGGGCAAATATGTGGGGAAGAGAAAACTTACTTAGTTTTGAAGAGACCATAGACCACTACACCTGGAAGTGTCTGTGGGTGAGATGAGAAAATGCATCCTTTTAGAAGGAAGCTTTCTGTGAAGAACAGTAGAGATGGTTCATTAGTGGTAAAATATTTTGCATGAGTAACAGATCACAGGAGGTGGAGCAAAGAATCTTATTTTAAATCTATATTTAAATGATCTTCAAAACTTGACAGAGAGGGGGGAGCCCCTCTGTCAATGTGTAAAGGTTAGGTTTTTTAAGCTAACCTTAAAATTGAACACAAGTTATATTAGGAGTTCATCACCTCCTCTAACATGTTTACTTTCTCTGTTCAAGAGTGATAGTATAACCTTTGTGGGTTGAACTCTGCCTGACCTGTAATGTGCAATGCCTGTTGTTCCTTCTGCAACTATTGCACTAAGGACCCAGCTTAGCAAATACTAGATGCAAATTCAGTTTTAATCTTGGTGATCTTTCCTATCAGCAGCTTCTGCCACCACCCTGAGCTTTCTAGAAGAGAGTTTTGCACTTAGGGCTGTGGTCACCTCACTGCCATGGTACCCTTGAGCCTGGTAAAGGCACGCTGTGCTTCAGAGCAGTCATCAATCAGATGCCACAAGCCCTGGGCAACTGTGCCACTCTCCTTTAGGAAATCAGACGGGTGGGATAAGTGCAGATCCTAGCATGTAGCATTAAGTGCCCATGGGTCAGGCCAGGAGTTACAGTGCTGGTTTTATGAGTATAAATTACCTCACCTCAGCCTACCTGTCAATTCCAGTATAGATGAGCATTGCACATGTAGTTTTGCCAGGGCTGCCAGAACTGTACAGCTAAGGAACCAAAATACCAAAGAGAGGAAACGATTGCATCAGGAAAATGTTATAGTTACCCTTTGCCTGGATATAGTGGATTTATATCATAGTGTAAATGTGTAAAAGTCTCATAAATTCAGTCAGTTCCATTTGTGTTTCTCATCCCTTGGGCTGTGAAAAAAGTGACTAATCCAGTCAAATAAAATCAGATCTGTTTTAATTTCATTCAGTAGCTTTTTTAATGATCTGGTTATTCATGCATTAATTGACATTGTTATGACTTGCACTTCAAGGCTTATTTTCCATGGGATGGCCTGCTTTTCTGAGCATTACCCCCAACATTAAAGAAGAAGGCGCTATGAAAGAAGACTCCGGGATGCAAGATACTCCTTATAATGAGGTCAACAGCATTAACATTTATATACTTGTTCTATGTCAACAGAAAGTGTTATTTCTAATGGATGCCTGTGCATGTTACAACAAGTTATAGTGAGGGTTTGCTTCAGTCAGTATTAAAAGGTGCACAGCTTTTGAATGAAATGTCATAGCTGTTGTACTAAATATCAGGGATAGCTGTTTTGCTAGCAAGAACATTAAGTACCAGAGCAGGAAGTTAGGGAATCCATGAAGCCCGAACCCATTCTTCTAAATGAGATGTCAAGTATTCAAGTATTTTCATATTACTGTTATTTCAGGGGTTTTATCTAAATAAGAGCTAGGTCACCAATACCTGATTAAACATTGTATTACTGAAATAAATCTTACTATAGAAGACACAGAATAAAAATGAACAGTGGGTGTGTGCTTTTGCTGCATTGCTATTAATTAAATGCCACCAGCTGTCAAGTGATCTATTTATATTTGTGGAATTGCAGAATATTCTTGTGGAGCAGCTGGAGTTGTGTGTTGAATACCTGTGGAAGTCTGAGAGATATGAGCTTATTGCTGAGGTTAACAAGCCTATCATTGCTGTTTTTGAAAAGCAGAGGGACTTTAAAGTAAGTTGGTTTGTATATTTATATTTTTTAATTCTCTTAAGAGAGCAGTGAAGATAATTTTTAGGGGAAAAAATGTGCTTTCTTTAAAAGGAATCTCTTTATGTCTGTAACTTCTCCTTTTAATGCTTTGTGCTGTGAGTAAATAAAAGTAACACACTGGTATCTTTCCTCTTTTCAGCATCAATACAATGGTTAATAGACAAAAAATTTTCAAACAAGCCTCTCATATTATCCAGTGGATGTGAATTTTTGCAAGTGTTTTTAAACCAAAAGCACATTTCCGTTGTATTTAGTTTTAGAATGTGCTGATAAATTGTGTGACCAGGGTTTTTTTCTTTTGTTTACTTGGCAGTCTCAATATATAATGAATAACGAGAAGATTATCTCATTTACTGACTTTTTTGGTTTTAAATCATAGTAAAAGCAAAGAGGTGGGTAGCAATAAGCTGTATGCTTAGGAAGCAGGTCTTGAAGAAAATTTAACTCTACCCTAGCCAAAACCAGCATACTTAGTTGAAATTTTGATTCACTATCCCGAGAAAGTGCTCTTTAGTGGTAACTGTGGATAGTGTGTCTTTGCATGGGGTTAGGAGCTGATTGGAACTGTTGGCACCCTGCTCTCACCTGCACACAGGATACTCGGTTTCCCTCTTAGTAGGTCGCTGCGCTGTCTGCTGGTGGGGTGCTTGTCTTCCTGTGTGGCCCTATACACAGAAACACCCACTGCCACAAAACTGCTCAGAAAATGAAAGAAACCTTGAAATGACTGCTAACAAGGTTAAACTATTCTTTGAGTATGTACAGCCATCTTTGCAAAGGTTTGGGAATCCAGTTAAGGCTTGTACATGCTTGTACAGAACTATAGTAGTATTTCCCAAAGTATTTGCATGCTCTCACTCCCCCCCCCTCCTCCCTGTTTCCTAATGTAGAGGCTGTCTGATTTGTACTATGACATTCACCGCTCATACCTGAAGGTTGCAGAAGTAGTGAACTCTGAGAAACGTCTCTTTGGGCGATATTACCGGGTTGCATTTTATGGGCAGGTAAGTCAACTTGTGTTCTTTTGTCTCCACACATTGCCAGATTTCAGCATGTTCTTGTAATCCTGATGTATTTTCAAGAAGCTAAACCAGGGAAACACTTGGCAGTGAATCATGGGGTAGAAAGTGCCCCGTGGATAAGACTCCAAGCATTTGAATTTTACTCAGAAAAGAGAGCAATCAGTTGCATACGTGTAAACTGCTGCTATGGATTTATTGGTGTATCGGAGAACAGCCTTGTACGATGGCTTTAGTTCTTGACTTCATCAAGCAAAACTGAGACAGAGGCAGGGCAGGGTGTTTTCCAAGTAAAATTTATATAAAACCAGGTGAGACATCTTTGATTGATCTATGGCTCCCTTCTATAACAGAGCTTAAGCAGAGCCGAATGCAGTAGGTGTTTTGTTGTGTTTCTCGCTGACTCTGACTTCTGCTTTCGGGCCACCTCTGATTCTGTGCAGTGTACTGTAGAGTAGTTTTATTCCCTCTGCTGTGCTTCAGCATCCTCAAAGCATTATTTTGTGCTTTCTCCTACTACAGACCACTGTAGCAACCCAGCATGTTCCTTTAGGACCTGGTTTTGGCAAGCATACTATTTCCTTTACTCTTAAAAAAAAAAAAAAAAAATAAAAATAAGGTGTGTAAAGAACAGATTGATGTGAATCACTCTGCTTGCTAATTAGATTTTAATGCAGAAATTTACTCTTTTCTCCTTTTGATCTTGTTCAAGGCTGTGGTAAGTCTAGTTCTTTTGCATGTTTTGTTTAATTCTCTCCTCACACATCCTCCATCCCTCCCTGTACTGTTACTTAACATTAACTTTCCTGTGCTCTCAGTTCTTTGGTTTGTGGCAGATGAAATAACATTGTTTCATTCGTTGTTTCATCCTGCAAACTAACTTTTGTTTGTTCAGTTACCGGAATTACCAAGCTGTGTCTGTTGCCATGTTATGTGTGCACCATGGGGCCCAATGCTGCATCATCTCATCTCAGTGGAAGTTTTTCTCTCAGCTTCACTGGGAGCAGGATTGAACCCCTTCATTCTCTGTTGAAAAACTCAGTGTAGCATTAATGCTGTTTGAATGCAAACCTGTTTTCCTGGCCTGTGCAGCAGCTCCAAAGAGAAAGGCTGTTGTGTCAGTATAATCTATGGCAATGGTAACTGCAGCACTCTGGGCAGGGTACAGCCATGTTCCTGATATTCCCTTGTAGGAACAAGCAAATTGGGAGTCGGAGACAAAAACGGTGAGTTCTGGCTTTTTATACAGATTAGCAAAGCTGAACTTGCCAAATTCAAGGAGAAAACAAGCTGCACTGAGGAAGGGCAGAGTTTTCCTGATCTTCCTCAAAATAGGGGCAGCAGTGTGAGAAACAGGACTCTCCTACTTGCAGCTTCTTGCCAGAGCTCTTCTAAAGACAGCTACTTGTAAGAGGGTAATTTAGCTGCAGCAGTTCTGCTGAGCTGGATTAAAATCTCTGTTACAGTGCAATGACTTTTCAGCTGCCAGTGCCATGAAGGCAACTTCATTTAAACAGCTTTCATGCTCTAAAGCATATGACCTTTTCATAGCTGCGTATTGCTCAGTCTGGTCCATTCCCTGGTGCTCCTGGACACTGAGCTCTAAATGCAAGCAAGTAGTTTCCTCCTTTCCTTTTGCAGAAGAGATGTTATGTGGTAGAAAGCGGGACTGCTCTGTATTGGTCTTTGCAGAGGCATAGTGACAAAAGTACATGGCAAAGTGCAAATATTTAAAGGTAGATCATTCCTAAAGGTAGATCATTCCTATGTGCGTCACTTGTGCCTCATTTACCAAAGGAAATAGGAATGGATGTGGAGAACTGATTAAGGAGGGCTTACCAGTACACAAAAGGCCATGGCAGGTATGGGAGCTACAGACATGAAAGGAGAGATAAAGAGAACAGTCTGTTCCCATATACTAGCTGTGCCTGCATATTTTTCCCTGAGGAAGGTTTCTTCTCTGTATTTCTCTCAGTCCCTCTTTCTCATGGGCCACTTGCTTCCATTTTGGCTGTGCAGATGGAAAGGTATGGGGTGTTTTGATCCTTTGGTTGCCAAGAGTATTATAGGTCTCCATGCTGAGAGCAGTATCAATACCCCATCCATTTAAAGCATTAAAAGCAATTCCCTTTTTTTGTGCTTCTGGCAGACTTTGCAGACGTCCTCCCAAAAGCCAACAGTTGCAGGGTTTACTACTATTTACTAGTAGTATTACACTAGTATTATTTGCTAGCATTACACTAGTAAAGCAATATGAACCACTCTGCTTAGGCCACTACAGAGGCAATGCCACAGAAGGAAACTTTGTATTCAGGTATGGGATGATCAGTATGCAGGTATGGGATTCCTTTCAGTCTTGCACATACACTGTTCTATAAAACACCTGTGGGCTGATACACACATATAAAAATGTATTATTACACATATGCATTTATTAATTAAACATTTTTATCAATTATATCAATAATAAATACATACATATGTATGTTTTGTAAAAATGGAACACTGCTGTTCCTTAACTGAAAAAAAAAACAAACCTGAAGAGAAAGCAGATTAAAGGACTACAGAATCATGCAAATACTGTTTGCAGGAACGATTTTGAGGGTTCTTAGTAGAAAAAGAAAATCTGCAGCTGCACCTGAAAACCATTTTCCGTCATGCGAAAGGGGAGACAGTATTTGGTTACTACATTGCTGCAGGGACCCTTTGAAAGGATGGTTTGAATGATTGTAGGCCTTAGGAAGGATGTAGTCTGTAGTTTTTGCCAGAGAGCTTTACTTGCCAGCTCTGAGAGCCGAATCTCATGGCAGCTGCTGTTTCAGACAGCAAATTCTGTTAAAGGTCTTTGGTGACAGCGTCACCGTTGCACCACCAAGTGGCCACACTAGCCAGTGCTTACGATTTTATTCACAGATGAGTGTTTTGAGAAGTCAAAACACTTGACTTCAACACTTTTCTCAACACTTTTTCTTGAGTTAAAACTGAAAAGAAGCTGTTAAATATATTGAATAGCTGAAAACTCATATTGTGCTGATAAACGAAGACTTTCAAGATTTGTTTTCAGAGCACTGTTAGGTAAAAGTAGAGCTGAGATTTTGTTTTCCTGTCTATGGAAGAAGCTGTATAAGTTGGAGGTCAGATTTTCATAGTAGTAAGCTAACTGGGTTTATGTCTGAAGAGCAGAATATGTGTCATCTTTTCCAAATGTGATAAAACAGCTGTAGCTTCCTTACCAAAGAATAAAACACTCTCACTTACCATAGGAGGAGATGCTCACTTGATGCAGAGAAGGAAGGATCCATTAGATGATAATTCTTGACAGGTAAAGCAGAAGACTTCACCTTGGCACATAGTCTGGAGGAATCGTATATATTCCTCCAGCAAAGGGCAGAGAAGTGTCTAATGTACTGTGAGCTCCAAGGGCTGTGTCTGAGGGCATACAGGGAGGAAGAAGGACCTTTTCAGCCCTCCCACAGTGACAGTCCTAGGTCACAACTTGACTCTCAGCACAGCAGAGCTCAGTGGAAACCTATAACTTACTGCCCAGGAGGTTGTCTCCCTTCCGTTACGTTCGGCTGCTCCGTGTCATAATTTTCATCTGTAAGGCTGTGTTGTCCTTGCAGGGCAAAACCAGCCAGTTGAAGATAATCCAGGGATGTGCATTGATAATGAAACCTTGGCTGCTTAATGTGTTAAAATCCTGAAATCGAAGGAAGTATTCTGGAAGTATTTAATCTTATCTTCAGTAGTCTTTGCCAGACATATAGCATATGGCACACATGATTATTTATAGCTCACAATTAACTTCTGCTTGTCACTTATCAGCTGAAATACTGTAGGGAATATGTACTTAAATGATGTCTCTAGCATTAGAGACAAGACAAAGTCTGTTAGTTGTTTGTGTTCAGGTTTGGGGGTTTTTTTAAGCAGAACCGTTAACTCAGATACCAACTTAGTGTGGCATGCAGCATTAGCACAGAGATTTGATACTTACATATAAACACTGTGTTCCAGCATGCAAATGTACACAGAATTAATGGTTAAAAGCATTAACTAGATTCTAGCTTGTTATGTGATTGATTTGGAGAACATGAGGGGGTTATGTTGAAAACACAGAATAGTAACAGAAAACAGATGATTTTTGACAGAAGTAATTCTGAGTAGGGTGTTTAAGTATGGTTGCATTAAACTAATGAGGTTTTCTCACATAAAAGCAGTTTTGCTTCAGTGGAAACAAGATCAGAAACCAGGTTATGATTCTGCACATCTTCTTCCCTCAGTGAAATCGATAAAAGAGTCAATTGCCTGCTCAGATCAGTAAATGTTTATAGGGTGTCAACTTTTGAGCTCTAGATTTGTTCTCTAATTACTTGTGAAGTTCTTCATATGCCTATGGAGTTTAATTGCTAATATTGTTTAAAACTGTGCAGTGTTAGAAGGTCACTCTGAGACTGAT